>CAUYSK010034846.1:0-28089 GCA_963575035.1 Avahi laniger | reverse complement strand
GGCATGGTGGCGCATGCCTGTAGTCCCAGCTACTCGGGAGGCTGAGGCAGGAGGATTGCTTGAGCCCAGGAGTTTGAGGTTGCTGTGAGCTAGGCTGACGCCACGGCACTCACTCTAGCCGGGGCAACAAAGTGAGACTCTGTCTCAAAAAAAAAAAAAAAAAAAAATTCTTTCACTTTTTTGGCACTTTTGAGGAAATCCTGGGTCTGCTTTATCAATGCTATGAATCATATGGCAGTAAAACAATGGGGGGATTAACAATGACGTGTGCTATTTGGTCAATTGTTCACCATGTGATATTTTTCCCCTTAATTTACTCAATATTGGTAATTAATTAGTAATGTTTTTAACTTACCTCATAAAATATGGGTCTTGGATTTCAGGAAAACCCATGGTGCAAGGGGGCATTTTTCATTTGTGTCCTTTCTATCCATGAGTACCAAAGACTTTGAATGCACAGGCTCAGTTCTGCTGTGCATTTTCTACACGAACCCTGACCAAGCCTATGAGTGTGAGCTAATCTTTATTCTGACCAGTGGGTGGAGTTCGGAGTTGGCTTGGCACACAGAATGTCTGAAAAAGGTGCAGTTATATATATTCCCCAACCATCTGTCTTCATCCTAAACATTACCTCATGACCAGATTTTGATTATGATTTTTTGATTGTCATGTGTGCTAAAGCCAGCAACTTTGACAAGAGTCTCTGCTCCTCTTTATCATATACTTTATTGCAGGAGATAGAGGAGGATTCTGTTTCTCAAACCTCTAGCTATTGGATCACATCATATTCAGACATAGCTCACTGAAGTCATAACGTAGGCCCTACCTGAGAGATGACTACTGATCTACCTCTCCCAGCAACTTGGATCCCATGGCTGGTAAAGCCAGGCTCAATAGAATGTGCAAGTGATTTTCAGACCAGTTACAAATATGATAATGGCATCTTCCCATGCATATGGGAGTGGGGAGTCTCCCAGTTTGGATTGTCTCTTTACCCTGGTCCCATTCATTCTTTACTCATTACTATCTCCTAATTAGTCTACTATAGAGAATTATCATAGTATTTGTGTCCATGGGAATAGAAGGATGTGACCGAGGGAATGAGTGGAATGGTCAACACCCTGTACACATTGTAGAGACAAGATCCTCAGAGATAATTCAAATCTTGGTCCCAATAGTGACTAGCTATGTGATTTTAGATAAGTGAGATCTTTGATCCCTTTCTTCAACTATGAAATGGGAATAACAATTCTTATATGTTAATGGTTTTGTAAGCATTTACTGGCACAAATGTAATGTAACACAAAGATATGTAATGTACACAAAATAACCAGCACAGAAGAAGTAATGAGTACTGTTAGTCTTTTACCCCCTTTTGTAGAAAAGAAGACCTCGTGAATATGTTTTTATAACCATATACACCTTTTCTTTAAGATTCTATGTCTACATTATACATGTATAGATTATGTTTGTTATTCATAGTAATCATGGTCTATGAAGTCACTATAAACATTGAATTAGCAAATAATGAATGATTGTTTCTAGGGGAAACACAAAGTTAGGTTCCTGTAAGGCTCTGGTCACTTTTTCATCAACTGATCAATACATAAGCTTGTTTAATGTGTGTTTTCTTTAAAGACATTTTATTGAATATATATTGTCGATTCATTAACATAGAACTCACAATTTCTCATGCTTGAATAAAGCTTATCTAACACATATTTTCTCTATAAGGTATATCATAGCCTTCTTATGCTTAGGAACACTAGACAGCAATTCAGCAGCATGTTTATGGGACATTTTAAACAATGGAGTCACCGATAAAAAGCAAAAAATGTAACATTAAATAGATCATGCAAAAGGACAGTTATTTACAGTATGAGAGTCAAGACTAAAAGGCAGAGTGGCCATATTCGACTTCAGCTGGGAATGTGCAGATTGGGCCCCTTGAATTTTATACTGCTCTGCACATTTCTGTGAATGACTAAAAAAGCTCCATCCATGCATATTTATTTGGGGACTATAAGTAAATTTTAATGACTAGGAACATTTACAAATATGAAATTCATAAATAATGAAGATCTACTATAATTATAAAAGTATGGATACACATTATAAAACAGGCACATCTTTCTTTTACTACTGAATATATGTCAATATTGTCATCAACCAATGGTGTTTATACTGACTATCCAAACTTCAATGAAGGCATGTTTCTTTATGTCATTTCCCTGGCTGGTGTCTGATTTTCAGTAGAGCCAGGACTAGTGCCAGCTTCGTGGGTATGCAATCAATGAAGTTTCACAGGGCCCCATGCTCAGAAGCGCCCCTCACTTAGTTTCATATTCTGCTGCTGCTATCTTGAAATTCTGAATATTTTTGAACAAGGGCTCTACATTTTCATTTTGCAGTGGGTCCTGCAAATTACCTCCTCAATCTTGCCTACAACAGCCCATGAAGATTACTTGTACTTTTTGATTGCCAGTAAAACTCCAGAAGAACAATGATAGCCCATAAAATCCAGAGCGTCAGGAAAATGGGCCTCTGAGATCTGGAGAAACTGAGAGAATTCACAGATAAGAGGGAACTGGAGAAAGGAATCCCTGAAATCTGAATATTTTTTGTGAATTAAAAAATCTGCTGAAATAAAAAAAAATAAAAAAAAATAAAAAAATAAAATTTCCCCATGAATAAAAAAAATCTGAATGGTTTTATGTAAATTTGAATTACTAAACTCACTCCTAAACTGTATATGTATGGAACTGACTGAAATGTACATAGCAAGTGCTTTGAGAACTAATTTATAGTACAGACTACTGTCCAGGTTCTAGACTAGCCACTGGGTGAAATCCCTGAGAGGGTCAATCAGAATAGCACTGTAAAGACTTTGAAAGCTAAACTCATATCAAAATCACAGCCCACGGAAGACAGGTCAAGACTTGCAAGTTGAATCTAACCAGGTTAATTACTAAGATAAAATGATTTAATATTCCTCAAAAGTTTTTTTAATAGTATCCAGAGTCTCATAACACAATATTCAAAATATTGGGGACACATAGAAAATTACTTAATGTATTTAAAAAAATTAACAATCCTTAAGGAAATGCACATGGTACTACTGTGAGAATGACTTCACTTGACTCAGAACACATATACGTCTCTTAAGACTTTGGTAATCTAAAACCTAGATCACGCAATAACAAATACTTATTAAATGCCTAGTCTGTCAAGAATTGCATACACTTTATTCAGATTCATCATCATTTTCCTAAGTTAAGTTTTTACTTTTTGAAGTTGTTACTCTCTTTGAAGACTGATATGACTTTGTTAAGCTTCTGCCTTTGTCTAAGTGAGAAAATCTGACTTATAATAGAAGTTCTAAGCTTGTTAAGCTTGTCAATGTTCAGCATACAGATGTTGTTTTTAATTTCTTAGCAGGATACCTCATAGAAGAGAGGACCTCAGTCCTCAAACTGATCAAGTATGCTGGTTGCTTATATCTTTTGGAAGGACATTTCCTGAATTATATTTTGTTCTATTGAAGTCAGTATTATTTAACCTACTACTTCACCAGCTCCTTCCTGATCCTCTCCCCTACTCCTCAAACTCCACCTACACAGGTACATATAATTATTTAGTGGATGTTGGGCTCCCCTAGTCTCTTCAGTCTGCCAGAAGCTTCTTGCCCCAGATGCAGACTAGTTCTCTGTTCTGTGCCTTCTGTGTTCTCCGAAATCAGAAGGTATGATGTCTTTGGCCCTATTCTAATCAATGGCATCACTTTTCCCATTCTCTGTTGACAAGTCTATTTCATCTTCTGTCATTTTTTTCTTTTTACTTCTTTCTTTCTTTCTCTTTTGTTTTTCTATTTTCTCTTTATGTTGAGTGGCTCAGCTTTCATAATCTTTATAGGTGATGAAATCATACCTTTCCTATTAGAATTCGAACAGCCTATCAGCTTTATTCATTCAATAAATATTGAGAGCCTAGTATGTGTTAGATACTTTTAGAGGACTTTTGTATGTATATAAAACAAAGATCCTTATTCTCATGAAGCTTATAATCATGGGTCTTTGTGTTTTTCTCAGCGATTTTTATTGTTGGTCTCACCATGACTAAGAGAGATTTTTTGTCATACTATTATTTGTTTAATTCACAGATTATGCTTTTCCAAATGTTTGAGCCTACAACATGCATTGGTATGATAAAAACAGAAGACACTGCACACTAAGATTTTTATTGAGAATGAAAGGTAATCTTTCTTAGACTAAAAATTCTGGCATTTAAAAAAATGCCATTAAACTCAATTGTTCTTATGATATAATTAAGCAATTGTTTAAACTTTTTATTTTTTTCACATAAGTAAGTGGACCAGAGATGAGACACAAAAGCACTAATAACTCCACAACCAATTTACCTCTCTTAGATTTTCCTTCTCATTTGAAGATAATTATAATGACCACTTGGATGAAGGTTATCTTATTTACAGAGGATTACTTTCTGCTCTGTTGAGTGTTTCTATTATTAGGTATTACATTTTACACAAAGATATAAATAAAATATACCATGTAGAGACATTTTTATTGTAATATTTTTTCTTAGACAAAGCAGATATAAAAAGACCCTCCAATCATAAAAAGTAAAATCATAAAGTATCAGCAAAGCCAAGATCTTTTTCTGTAAAAGTTTTATCCAAATGTTACAGGTAAAAGTATTTTGTTAAACATTTAGCAGATCATCTGGACTTCAAGTGTTATCCATATAATAAATTGGTAATATCGTAATTAGTTAATATGCATGAGTAATGTTTTCTAGAATATTCTGGTATTCTAGGCCATTAACAGAAAGAGTTATGCAAAAACAGAATCATTATTCAGTTTTAGTGAGACTCTTTAAAATTTTACGTAATTGAACCAAACCATATGAAAGAGCTGAATGCCACACTGCACAGTAAAAAATAATAATAATAATAAAAAAACTATCAGTGACCAGCACAAAAAATGTGACTATATTCTTTTTAAGTTCCAGATTTTCTGTTCATTAAAATAAAATTATATTTAAGATTAAAAACAAATTCCTATTACTTTTCAGTCAAAATGACTCGTCATGATGCTGAAGATGTTCCTCTGTCTACAAAAAGCACATAGTATTCGCTTTAAACCAGAAGACAAACACTAAGGACAAGAAAGTTAAACAAAGGATATTTGAAAACAAACAAATTAAAATGAAATAAATAACTCCAGCTTTAAACTTCTGCTTTAAAGCCGTAGTGGCCAAATTTTAAAGTAGGAACCAGCTGGGGTATAATGGGAAAAAAAATGAGATCTTAAAATGAGAAAGAGCTGAATTGCTCTATGAAACACGCAATACTTTCCTAGATTTTAAAAATACATCTCTGCTAAACAGAAATGTCTTCTAATAGCCTATGTGTTTGATGAATTAGAAAGTAGATCAGTAGAATAGTAATAAAGAGCAATTAAGTTTTTTTCTTTCAAAATCACTATAGTGAACCCAGGTGTTAGAAGGAGTTTACTGAATTAAAAGGGTATAACTTTGGCTCAGATTGGCTTCTGGTTCACAGTACTGTTAGGTAGACAGGGACCTCTGGCCAGTGACTCCTTGGGACAAGGTGGGTGACTGCCACATCTGGGGAAGGAGGGAACACCTCACGAATCTGTCAATCAGAACCTAGCAGGCCAAATGAAAAAGAATGCAGAGGACTCTCTAGCCCACAGGCCAAGCAGCATAGGTACAATAGAGTCTGGAAAGTGATCTAGAACAACCGGCTTTCAGAAAGGCTCATGGGAGATCTGCATGCATAATAAGACTCAGGTAGTATAACTCCCAACTGTCCATTCAAGGTGGTTCCGTGGTGACATCTTAGCCATGAAGAGGGTCCAATCCAGACACCATAAAACAAGGCCCAGACCATAACTAAGGCCTTTTTGTTGTGAAAAGTGTTCCGTTCATCATCTGTGGTGAATGTATCTTGCTATCACTCTGTAAACCTATATCTTGCTCTTGCTCTATAATCCTATCTTTCTCTACTCAATAAACTTCATTTTTGTGCTTACCTTGCTTTTGGTGTGTATGGTCATTTTTGGTCAAGATCACCCCAAGAACCGACATTTCAGACTGCAACTTGCCAGTACTGCTAGAACTTTAATGTGGCCTTAGAATTCTCTCATGCCTACTTTAGTTTAAGGAGGAGCCTGGAGCATTCATTAGTAAACTGTTTGCTTCAAATCCCTTAAAAACTTTGGCCTTCAGATTCACTGAAAGCCAGAGAGCCCCAGGAATGAGGTTGTAGTCTACCCATGACTCATCATCTGAAGTGCTTTTACACATAAATACTGTAAACTCGAGTGTTCTAGTCATTTTTCTCTTTTCAACATTCCTATAACAAAAATCCCAGAGAAATGCTCCTCATGAAGAGATGAGAATAACAAGAGAATGGTAGCCCAGGGTGCATAGCTAAAGGAAGCCTATCTGAAGAGACTAATCTTACAGAATGAGCTTGGGAAGCCTGATTAAACTAAAACATCTAAAAATAAATAAGTTAAATAGGATGGTGATGTGAGCAAGAATTAAAATGAACTGAAAATGAATGTATAGGCAAAAGCTTGCCTTTCAAAAGTTCTTTAGACTGGACCAGTAGCTAAATGTCCTCTTAAGGAAGTATATGCTCAGAGAAATTAAGGAAAACCCAAATAAATGGAAAGATACACTGTGGTCATAAGTTGTTTAACTCAATATGGTTCAGATATCAGTTCTCCATAAATTAATCTATAAATTTAATGCAATTCCAATCAAAATATCAGCATGTTTTTTTCTGTATAAATTGACAAGCTAATTTAAAAATTCATACAGAAATGCAAAGCACCTGGGATAGCCAAAACAGCTTTGAAAATAAAACATTGGAGGACTTATTGGTGTGAGTCGGTACTAATTTTAAGACTTATTACAAAGCTACAGCATTTAGCACAAATATTTAAGGTGATGAATATCCCAAGTATACTGATTTTTTTCTTTTCAAATTATATAAATGTATTCAATTATCACGTGTATCCCCAAACTATGTACACCTATTACGCATCAATTTTTTAAAAAACTCAATAATAAGAAAAAAGACCATCCAATAAAAACTTGGGAAAACAATTTGAACATAAACTTCCAAAAATAAAATATATGAGTGGTAAATAAACATATAAAAATATCTTCAAAATAATTTTGCATTAAAAGAATGTAAAATTAAAACTACAATAAAATACCATTACACATCAAAGGAACACGTACAGTGAAAACGATTGAACATATGAAGTGTTGGCAAAGATGTGGGGGGACTTCATCTCTCTTATAATGCCAATGGGAATGTAAAATGCTACAACCACTTTCATAACAGTTTGTCGGTGTCTTAAAAAGTTAAACACACACCTATTATATGATCTAGTCACTCTACTCCTAGACATTTACTTAAAAGGAAAGAAAGTGTGTCTATTCAAAGACTTCTACATGAATATTCATAGCAATTTTATTTGGAAACAATTCCAATTTCCATCAATAAGTAAATGGACAAATTGTGGTATATCCATGCAATACTTTTTGTTCAGCAATAAAAAGTAATGAATTGTTGATACTCAGGCAACATAGATGTATCTTAAAATAATTAAGCAATGTGGAAGAAGACAGACAAGAAAGGAGTACATATAGTTTGATTCCATTCATATAAAATTCTAGAAAATGTAAACTAATCTATAATGACAAAAAGTACATCTGTGGTGAGAATTGATGCAGGCAGGAATGGGAGAGAAAGATTACAAAGGAATATGAGACAATTTTGGACATGATAGATATGTTCATTTTTTGGACATAGATTTCTGGGTGTATACATATATCCAAACTTAGCAAATTGTACATTTTAAATAAGAAAAATTTATTTTATGTCAATTGTATTTCAAGATAGTTGTAAAGGAAAAAAACAACAACATGGTGGTCTTTGAATTCCTCATCTTTTTTTTTTCTTTTTTTAAATTATAACTGCCCCCTCTTACCCCCTCATTTCCTGGTTACCATGGCCACAGCATCATCCTCCCAACACCACCCAGGCCCACTGTGACCACTGTCACCACCAGTGCAGGGTCCCCATGTACAGCCATTCACCTGGTCCATTGGAGAAGGACCGAAGGAATCAGCAGCACAAATAGACAAAAAACAAATAACCCAATTAAAAAATGGGCAAAGGACTTGAATAGACATTTCTCCAAAGAAGATATGGAAATGAGCAAAAAACACATAAAAAGATTATCGTCATCACTAAAAGTGGAATGGTGATTCCTGAAAAAATTAAAAATGAACTACCACATGATCCAGCAATTTCACTTCTGGGTATGTATCCAAAAGAATTGAAAGCAGAGACTCAAAACATTTGTACTCAAGACATTTGTACTCCCATGTTCATAGCAGCGTTATTCACAATAGCCAAACCACGGAACCAACCCGGGTGTCCATCCACAGACAAATGGATAAACAAAATGTGATGTATCAACACAAGGGAATATTATTCAGCCTTGAAAAGGAAGAGATTTCTGACACATGCTACAACATGGATGAACCTTGAGAACATTATGCTATGTGAAATCAGCTAGTTGCAAAAGGACAAATACTGTGTGATTCCACTTCTATGAGGTCCTTATAGGAGTCAAATCCATAGAGACAGAAAGCAGAATGGTGGGTGCCAGGGGCTGGGGGAGGGAGGTGAGGGTATTCATGTTTAATAGGGACAGAATTCTGGTTTTGCAAAATGAAAAGAGTTCTGGAGATGGACGGTGGGATGGTTGTATAGCAATGTGAATGTACTACTACTGAACTGTACGCCTAAAAATGATTAAGATGGCAAACTTAAGATATATATTTTAGTACGATTTATAGAGGGGGAGAGAGAATCAGTCCATCCTGACTTTAGTTCACAGATACACTCACATAAATTACAAGTAAAATCTAAATGAATTTCAAGGGTCAGTGGGCAAAGGGGAATGTGGGAGGGCCGTAAGGAGAGCGAATGCCATCTGCTAAGTGAATGCAAGGCTTCTCGGAGGAGGCAGGAGGGGGAATTGAGACACAGGCCCCCGGCCTCCAGGACTGCTGGCAGACTTGCTGAGCCTGTCTTAGAAAGTCTAAGCTCCTGCCCTTGTGGGGAGCATGCCTAGGGGAAGAACCTTGGCGCCAAGTGCTGACCACAGTGAATTCCTCATCTTTAAAATAAGGAAGTTGGACTCAAACTCTCTCTAAGGACTAAAATCCTGTGACTTGGTAAATAAGAAGGCCAGCAAGAAGGCCCAAGAGGTGAGAGATTGTGCAGTGCTGCTTGTTGAAGCCCCAGCATAAGACCTTATCTCACAGTAGAAGCATGATCACCAGAAATAATATTTTTGATGACACTTGAATTACATAGACACTAAGGGTCTAGAAACAAGACTGATCTGACTAAAGTACAGGAGTTAAAATCTCAATTCTACTAGTCTATTAGTTGATCTCCTTCAATGTATGCACAATTTTAAGAATTTAACTTCTTTGAAACTCACTTTCTTACTCTGTAGAATGGGAATAATATCTTCTAGGAGTTGTCTAGGTAACCATGGTAGAGACCAGCATGATGACAGAATCCTTCTTATAACAAACACCAAAAATAATGAACAATAACAATGAAGAAAACAACCAAGAAGAAAAAATAGCAAATTTTTTTTTTCACCAGCAATCAAATAAGAAAAGGGGTACAGCTAGTGTTTTAAACTTAAAAAAATGGCATCCATTTTCAAAAAAAAAAAATACCCCTGAGAGAACAAAGAAGAATTCTTCATGGCTGCTTTATTCTATAGAATTTAATAAGAACATAAATTCAAGAAAATAATAGTATGAAGAAAAGATTAAATTATACTAGAATGTGATGGAAATGGAGAGATTAAAGAGTGAAGACAAAATTTGAGGATCAAAAATTATCATTGTAGGAATAAGAAATAAATTAGAAATTGGAACAAAGAGAAGTGACTGAAAATGAAATTACTGACAAGAGTAGTTTGAGATAATCAAAGGGACAGAATAAGAAGAGACAAATGAATTAAAGAAATTAGAAAGAAGACTCTAAATCTGGAAGCCAGGCTTAAGCAGAGAACTGGATGAACATAATCGAAAAAGTATTTAAAGACATAATACAAAAAAGTACTTAAAATTAAGGAAGATTAACAAAAAGTGTTAGAGGGAAAATTAACACACAATGACATATATACATATACTGGGTAAGTTTTGTAATCATTCCCAAAAGAAAGCAAATTTCCCTACAGATTTCTCCACAGCTTCATTCAGAGCCAGAAAAAAGGGGCAAAGATCTGAGGGAAACAATATTTTCACCAGTACAGGACATTATTAAAATATAAGGGCTCCAGAACCATGTTTTAAAACATTAAACAACCCAGGGAATATAGTATATGAATGCTTCTTGAACAAACAGTAAAACAAAAAACAAAACTACCACTCAATGCCAATATCCAATTGATAAAGACATAAATCAAAATAAATACTTCAGAAGAAGAAAAGGCATGATAAAAAGCCTGGAGATATATACCATTTCTGTTTTATAGACAATTATGGCCAAATAGCTGTGGATATGACTACAGAAATGTTACAGGGCTCACAATATCAAAACAATAATATGAATGACAAAAATAAGAGGAGAATGATGGAAAACATTGAATGAAGAGTAAGAATTCTAACATTCTTTCATGGCAATAGTCAAATGGACTACAACTGAAAAAGAGGATTTAAAAATGACTCAAACTGACTCAAACTCCTTAATGTTTTTCATAATCTTTTTTCTTACTCTAAGAGAAATCTTTTAGAGATGAATATTCTCATTATATAAAAAGTTTTACTTATTTCCTTTATTTTTACATTTGTTTAAAATTAGAATTGACGCTTTCAATTTCAGATTCACTTTGACATGTAAAGAGCTTAAAAAAAAGTCAGTCCTCAAGGATCAACATGTATTCCAGCCATACAGGATTGCTGCCCTGTACTTCCTCACCTCTGAGTGATATACACCCTAAAAGG
Organism: Avahi laniger; assembly: GCA_963575035.1. Lineage (NCBI taxonomy): Eukaryota > Metazoa > Chordata > Mammalia > Primates > Indriidae > Avahi > Avahi laniger. Next base: position 16,986 of record CAUYSK010034846.1, on the reverse strand, counting down.
CCTGACCTTTGTTCCCACGCTACACATTTTTGTCTGAGAATGTACCTGCACCAAGGAAAGGGAGTCTGTCAAGTGCTGAGAGCATGTCTAAATCCACTCTACATTCCCCAAAGCAGAACGGGAGAGAGTCTGGCCTCTAGGAAGCTCTCCACAGAGTTGATAATGTCTATGATGCAAAGTTTTTTAAAAATCAGACAGAAAATTAGATGCGTTTATAGGTGTGAAGTGGAAAATAGGGTACAGAACAATTGGAAAGTAGTCAAAATACAAGGGTGTGAAATTTTGGGTATATGTCTTTTATTTTGTATTATAGATGTATAAAAAAATAATATTTTTGAAATAAATTAAAATAAAATATGAAATGAACTGTGCAAATAAAAGAAAAAGATATTTTTTAAAAAGTCAGTCCTGTCCCTACTAGAGAAAAGCTGGAGAAACTGAAAATCAATGACTTTTTAAAGACACACTAGAGAACTAAGGTTGCAGAGGAAACAGCCACCCTGAAATCGGAAGAGACTGGTGAATAAAGAATATGACAGCCAATATCTGCTTACTTGGAGCAAAAGCAGCTGAAGTCAAAACTGACAGGAGCACTTAAATGAGAATTTTGATTAATTGCCGGAAGCTGAGTGTGGTCTAGTTTGAGAATGCGAAACTCCTGGGACCACAGTGTGGGGGAATGATCACCACGTTTTCTTGGAGTCTACCTACAGAAATTCCATGAAGCTCTCACAATAACGATCTGAGGAAGATCCTCTTGGCTCTGGTAGGAAGAGAGGAAGATTAATCATTGCGAAATATATCCAGAGCACTCTCTGTAACAAAGGAGAGACCTCACCCCAGCTGGGAGAATGTAATTTCTCCATGTTTACCTTTCTCCAGGCTTCCTGTTTCAATTAAGGTCAAAGCTTTCTGTCTAACGGGCCAGCATTTCAAAGAAATAGACCTGGAACCTGTAGTCAGGGACGGACTGGAGAAAGAGGGAGGAAAATCCCCAAACCTGTACCATTGACAAAAAGACCCAACACTCAGGCTAACTTGGTTGAATGATTATAGAATCCTTCCTTGCTCCATGCCTTATCAACACACCAACAGGACTCCAGGATAATAACACTGGATGGCAACTAAAGAGCTACAAGACACAGGCTCTCTCTGAGAAGGAGAAATCTGAAGCCAAGAGTAAAGGAAAAAAAAACAACCCTGGAGACATTGGAAACCTCTGGCACTTGAGGATACAGCAAACATTAAACATAGCTCAGCTCCTAGTCATGTTAACAAAAATCTTCACGCTAAAGGCCTATTTTACTTCAGTTCCTTTTACCTGATATATGTCCAACTTCCAAATAATTATTACATGGCATACTAAAACGCAAGCAAAAACAGTCTGAACAAAGTAATTATCAGAATCAGACTCAGATATGATACAAATGTTAAAATTATCAAACAGGAAATCTAAAATAACTATGGCTCATACATTGAAGAATCTCATCGAAAAAGCAGGGGACATGCAACAGTATATGGGTAATGTAAGCGGAAGGATAAGAATTCTAAGCAAGAATAAAAAAAGAAATGCAAAACACTCTAATAGAAATAAAGAATACCTTTGATGAGCTCATCAATAGACTTGACATGGTCAAGGTAAGCTTACCTGAGTGTGACAATAGGTCCACAGAAACTCACCTGCAAACTGAAATGCGAGGAGAAAAAAGAATGGGAAAAACAAACAACAAAAAACACAAAATAGAACATCCAACAACTGTGGAATAACATCAAAAGACGTAAGAAACTGCCAAACTGTCTTTTAAAGTACCTGTACCATTTTATATTCCAACTAGTAATGAATGAGAGTTCCTGTTGCTTTGCATCCAAGCCAGCAATTGATATTTTTCAGTTGTTTTTCCTTTTTTTTGGATTTTAGCTGTTTGAATTTATTTACACTCCTTAATGGTATATAATGTTGAGCATTTTTTCATAAAGGTAAGAGAGGATATTCTTGCCTTATTCCTAATCTTAGGGGGAAAGTATCTAGTTTCTCATCAGTAGGTTATTTGTATGTTTATTTGTGTATGCTCCTTATCAAGTTGAGAAAATTACCTCAGCAGAAATACCCTAGATTCCTAGTTCGATGAGATTTTTAAAAAATCATGAATAGGTGTTGAATTTTGTCCAAGTTTTTTTCTGTTTCAATTGATATGATCATATGATTTTTAGCCTGTTGATATGGTGGATTGCACTGATTGATTTTTTAATGTTTAACCAGCATGACATACCTGGAATAAATTTCATTTAGTCATGGTGTATAATTATTATTATACATTGTTGATTACTAGCATTGTTGAATTGATATGCTAGTATTTTTTTAAGGATTTTTTTGCATCGATGGTCATTAGAGATATTAGTCTGTAGTTTCCCTTTCTTCTGATGTATTTATTTAGTTTTAGTGTTAGAATAATGCTGGCCTCATAGAATGAGTTAAAATGTGTTCCCTCATCTTCTATTTTCTGGAAGAGTTTGTGGAACATTGGTATTATTTCTTTCTTAAATGTTTGCTAGAATTCACCAATGAAACCATCTGGGTAGTATGGGAGTATGAAAACACTTTATACTATCTTTGCAAGTTTTCTATAAATCTAAAATATTAAATATTTTAAAAATGAGTTTATTAAGAATAAATTTCAGAGTGTCACCCTATAAAATTCTATCTCTGTGTGTCTACCTATGTGTCTCCTGCTAGTTGTATGTATGCATGTAGTGATGCATAGAATGATCACATGTTAATGATTAATTATTTCAGGATTGAATATTTGTGTGACTTTTTTCTTCTTTTTTGATTTCATTATAATAAGCATGTTTTGTTTATAGAAACAATATCATTGTGCTACAATAGTGAAGGGTAGCTGCTAAATGACCCACATGAGAAATCATGTGGAGAGGCATATCAAATACTTAGTTTATTACTCATTCTGTAATGGACATGGAAAATGATTATTACTATTATTTTGTTGAAAGCACTTTATGTCCTGACCCTTGTAAACCTCTTCAGTCTATTTTCTCGTCATTTCCTACCCCACAATTGATGCTTCAGTATATCATAACAAAGATGAAGTATGTGATGATTAAGAGCTTTAACTATCTGGTCCAATATGCTTGGGTTTACAGCTCAACTCTGCTTCTATGAGGCCAACAGCAAGTTCCTTAATTTCTCTAGGCCTCAGTCTCTTCACTGACAAAATGGATATTATTACTATTATCTGCCTCATAGGATTAGAGTGAGTATTAAATGTAGTTCTAGCAATTAATAAAAGATAGCCTTTTGACTACTTCCACCACTAGCATCATCACACCACCACCACCATCACCTCCACTACTCCTACTGATACTACCAACACTATACCATCTTCTTCATCATTATTTACATAGGCCTCTTTGCTGGGAATACATATTTTCATTCTCATAGTCCACTATTCACTTTTCTAGTGGTTTCCTGGCAAACATTTAACAACCAATTCCAAGGAAAATACAAAAACAACAAAATCCTGTCACTTGTAAAGGATGGCAATCTCCACAGAATAAATACCTTCACCATCGCTGATTTCAGTTTACCAATATGACATTATTAAATGCAAAATACAAAGGAGAAGCAGTAGCACCATCACATAGTATTTCTACCACATAGATTGATTAAATGTAAATAAAATATAGGAAAACATTAGGATAATAATTAGGAAGTGATGGGTTTTGAGTATTTATTAACTTTGTTTATAATGTAATTTATTTAATTATTAGTTTATAAAATTTAATTTTAACGAAGGCTGTGTTTAACAACCAGTTTGCAAAATTCCTAAAAATTTAGCAATCAGCTCTCATGTGACTTATTAATTGATTCTCACCTTGTAATCTTAACTCAGAGATTACCTTCCCTAGATATCCTTTACTGACTGCAAAAATGAGTCACTGAATGAAAGAAAGAATCATTATTACAAAACAGCTAAAGTACCTATGTTTTATAATATTATTTTTTGTTCAGAATACAAAATGAGAATCAGTATTGTTCTCAGCCTTTGACTATACTTTTCTCCCCCAACTCTTATCCTTATAAATCTTAAAATTATATGTATAAAATTTAAAAATGAAAAATCATATATACAGATTTCAGAAATGAATACTTCATAGAAAGGACGAACTAATTTTAGAATGGAATATACATTTAATAATGTATTTTGGATTTCCAAACAATGTTTAGCCCACTTCATCTAAGGTTTGGTGCCTTACATTTGTCTTCCTATTCCAAAATATTTTAATGTTTGGGGGACGGTGACAGAAACTCACTGAAGGGTGCAGCTCCAAGCAGCTACTCTCTCCACATTTCTGCGACCCTCCCTCTATTGCCTATTCAGGCCCAGGGGAGATACTGACCTTCGGCTATTGCTAAATCCAGGGTGTTGCACTATCACCTGTTGATTTTCCTAACTCCGCCCACATTTTTATAAATCTCAAATTACCCAAATTTGGTTTGCCATCTCTTTCCTGCAGGCACCTGACTGATATATTATCTTTGTCAGGCTTTAAAAAATATGAATGCTATGTTTTCCTTATAAAATTAATGGGGAAAATAATATTCACTGTGAGAAGTAAGAGTGGAATCTGAATTCTTTTTTTTTCCACTTTATGTTCTTTTTATCATTTGATATTTTTAAACAACAAAATATAAAGAAAAATTTTAAATGCATCAGAAAACTTTCTATAGTTTTTATTCTTACTCATAAAACCTATTGCCTGTTACTATTTGTTTTAATATTTACCAAACTTTTGGCCAAAAAATAATATTCAATTGTTTTAATATATGTTTCTTTGATCACTAGTGAGATTCAACAGTGTATGTTTCTGAGGGTTCTTTTATTTCAAGAAACATATTCTGTCCACCTTAACTAAAGAAAAGGGGTTTATTAGAACGATACTGGATAGCTCATGAAATACGAGAAGGAAAAGCAGCATGCAATTGCAGGCATTCCCTTCTCCCATAGTGCTACCTTCAAATGATTTGGTTTCAATTTCTTTCCATTCTTGTATGTCTCCATTCAGGATAACAATTCCTTGGGGAGGGCCTGATTGGAATAGCATAGGTCACATGATGCACATTGTGATGAGGAGTGCCTGGTTCCACTTTTGATAGCGCCAACAAAATCATATGAAGTGGAAAATGTAGTTCCTCAAAGGATGCCAATCATGTGAAGACAGCAGTGATTACCTGTTTTTTCATATGTTTTTGACCGTTTGTACTATTTCTTTTATAAATTGCCTGTAAAATTTTTTGAGCCATTTCACTTTTGGAACATTGAACATGGTTTAGAATGGTTTATGTGAGGCTTTGTATTTTAAGATTATTAATAGTTTGGTATGTTTGTTGCAACAATTTTTTTCCTATTTTGTCAACTTCTTTTAGATTAGTTTTTATCATTAGTTTTCATATTTTTTCATGTAATGAAATATTACTTTGTTTTTAATTTTTAAATCTTTGTTCAAACTGAAACTAATTTTGGTTGTCCATATAAAATAGGGATTTTCTTTAATTTTTAAGAAATGGTAAGCCAATTATCTCAGTTCCACTTATTGAATAATTTCCCACTGATGTGAGTTGCTACCTTTGACATACTAAATTTTTATGTTTTCTTAGATCTGTTTCTGGAATTTCTATTCTGTTTCAATATGACTTTTCAATTATGGCTTTGTTTTTTCAGTCATAAGTTCCATATTATTAAATTATTGTAGTTTTATAATGTATTTTAAACATATGGTAAGACAACTCTCCTCTTTGAACTCACTCTCCTGGCTGTTGTCATTCTTCCAGATGAACTTTAGTATCATTTGCTCAAGTTTCCCAAAATTGTACTTCATTTTATTTTGTTACATTAAATATTGTTATCAATTTGAAAAGAATGAAAATAAATATAATAGTCTTCCCATGCAGAAACATTGTATATTTTTCTATTTATTTGATCTTTTTGTTTCACAGAAAAATATTGTAATTTTCTTATATAAATTCTTCGTACTTTATGTTGATAATTATTTTAAAAGTATTTTTATTAATATTACAAATGGGAGTTTTCCATTATATTTCCTGATGTTTTATTAGTATGTAGTAGATTTTTTTAACTCGATTTTCTTCTTCTATTAGTTAAAATAGTTTTAGTCAATTCTCTTGTTTCTTTGCAAACATTTTTTTTCTTGACTCAATTTTAGTTTAAGAACCATCCACATATTTGATTAATATTTTCCAACCTGTTTTCATAGAATTTTATGTAGTGGTGTTATGATCTCCATTCTCTTCTCTACCTTTGCATATACCTACTTCCTCTTCTCTTCCCTGTCATGATTTTTCATTTGCTATCTCTATATGTGTATGTGTTCATCTCTTTTTTTAATTCGTTCTGATGAGATCTCTTTCTTTTACTGGTACTTTATAAAACCAGTTCTTGAATTTATTGTGAATTTTCTTCTTTCTTTGTTTTCAATTCATGAATTTCTGTTTTTATGTTTAGTTTCTTTATTCTATTATGTTTTTTATTTATATTTACCTTTTAATAATTTCTTTAGTCAAAAAGTTTCTAATTCACTCATTTTAATCTTTTAAATTTAAAAAAAAATTTTTTATTAAAAAAATTTAAATTTATGAATTTTTCCTGAAGAGTTTCCCATGTGTTTTGAAATATGTTTAATGCTATGTAATTTTTGGCCAGAAAGATATTTCTGTCTTAATATTTTACTCTATATGTTTTTGTGGAGGTGTTTTCTTCACTATAGAATGTGAATACCAGGATGTTTCTAGGTATCATTCCCATTTTATTCACTCTGCCTTATGTTAAGTGAGCTGTTTAATTTCAATTCTTATTTCAAGTCCTTAGCTTTTTCTCCTTTTTCTCATATTATGTTTTGTATTGTTTCTTTGTGATGTGTTGTATTTTGATGTTTTCAGAATTTTACTATTAAACAAATATAGAACTAGAAACAAAAATGTAGTCCTTAAGTATAAATTTCAAGCCTAACTTCATAAGCTTTTCAATAGTTGTAGGAAGATGCTTTCTTTCCCTGTTAAGGTAGGAAGATAAGGTTTATATAACTTATATTTACTTTTCTCTTCATACAACGTGATATTCAGGCCTGAATATTTATCAGATTTTATTGAGAATTTATAGTTAATCCCTAATTATATTTACTCAAAATTTTTCCTTAATTTTGAAAATATTATACAAATTTTTGTCTATCTGATAAAAAATTCAGATACATGAATCATTTATGGAAGATACTTTGATTTAATTTTCTGAATTTATGTGGGTAAATTTTAAACAAATATTTTATTTAAAAACAACACAATATCTACTTCTATATTAAAATCATGATAATTAAAACATTTTATGAAATTTAATGAGTTAGAAAAAATAAATTTGATTCCAGTTTTTTGTCTTGTGATATTATCAAACCTGTCGAATTTATAGTACTAAACTCTACTCCATGTTTTTGAACTCTCTTTTAATTATTATTACAAACTTTCTCATTCTCATGAATTTGAACATAGAAAAATACCAAGATTGAATTGCATAATCTCATCTTTTTGTTAACTCTGTATTAAAACAAATACATAGGAATGCAATAATTAACAGCCTTCCATGGATCTGATTTATACCTTCTTCTTTTGCATTTTTTTTTTATTTTTTGTAAGCAGAGAGGAAGAGAGAAAGTCATTTATACCTTCTAAATGAGAAAAGATATTTAAATGTATTGCATATATGTACATCAAAATCCCAGTGATTCTGAGCACAGTAAAGTAACTAATGGAAATAAAGCCTTTAAATGATTAAAGAGATTGAGATTTTTGTGAGGAATGCTAGATTCTGTTCTGGCTATACTTTATTAACCACAGGTGGTAACTGCTGCTGGGAATTTATGAGGTTTGTTTTGTTTGATTTTTTCTTATAGCTTTGTAAGAGTTTCTCTTCTTGCCTTTTTAATAATTAATGTAGACAGAGTCTTTTATTTGTGAGCAGGAATGATTTTTGTTCACTGCCTTGAGGGCTAAGAAATGAAACACTAAGTGTTGTAAAGATTTGGTTAAGAAAACTATGAAATAAGTAATTTCACTGCATATGTCTTTTATGAATTGTTTCAGTTTTATTAATTTATATAATTAGAACATCACATGATCATGTGAGCTGTTTCTTAATTTCCTTTGAATTCTAGAAATAAATCTAGAAAATAGCTACAGTTCAAGTTGCACATTTAATATTGAATTTGTATCTTTGTCCTTTTGACATAACCAAAAGCTTAATAATTAGTAGGTTTCAAGATGTCCTGGTTGATATAGTAGAAAGTTATAGTTCATGTTAACAAATTCCATGAGTAATTTGACTTGCTTATTATTATCAAAAATAATAATGGATGGGAGTACCTTGAATTTTTTACTTTCTATCAAAAACCTGCTTTTACTCGGTGAAAACCAGATATGCATAATTTAATCCAACTTTATCTTACTCATTAGGAATTAATTAATTAGCAATGTATCAGACTAGATAAAGATCACAATTAGCCCAAAGTTTATTATTTCCTCTGTTTTAAAAGTTCCCAGAAAAGTTTCCATCCGAAATGAAGCTTATTAACTTTTCATCATCACATTCTTATAAAGCACTCATATCTTTCTTTATATAGAAATATGTCTAAAAGGCTCAACTTCAGATATAGAAATTTCCAACTCTAGAATCAACAGCAAATGTCTAAGTTTGTAGCATTTCTACATCAATATAAGATAACCATAGTTTGTCATGATTACTTTCTAGAAATTTTTAAGACTTTTCTTCCTTAATTCAACTACAATAGTGAGTCTTATTATTGGTGGAATGTATTTGGATGAATTTTGAATTTTTTTCTTTTTACTGAAAATATTAAGTTATAATTTATAAAAAGCTCTTGCTTCATGAGCCAACTAATTCCACATCTTCATATCACAAGGCACCTTCATAGCACCAAGCACAGCTTGTAGTTATGCACTTATTTTGTAATTGTTTGACTCATGTGCATATTGCAGCAGATGAAGAGGTTCACAAGAGGAGAAACTTTAGTTTTTAATGCTCACTACTATATCTCCAGCGTCTAGTGTAGTGCCTGGCATTTAGCAGTGATTTGATAAAGACTGCACAGTGTTGAATCAGTAAATGAATACTTAATGTTGAGTTTTTTTTCCAAAGTAGTATTTACATAGTTAAGATATCTTATCCTTGGAAATTATGACATGCCGTTCCCTCATGTTTTGGTGCACAGGCGATTAGTCACTATAACTTTTTCTGAAATACTATTTTTATTTAGTTATTATGATGCAAATTAAATTCATTTGAATTTCCCACCTTGGAATGCACCAGACAATTGTTTTCTAGACAGGATTTTATGCTTCTCATAGAAGATATAAACACATGCTTCTACTCTAAATTTTATTTAAGTGAAATTTTAGATACTGATTTTTTAATTATAGACTTTTAAAACAATCTGCATTTCACTTCTTTCTATGGGAAAATTTCCAGCAATAAACAGCAGAGTTTGAGAGGTTTTTCTTCTTTTTTCTTTTTGGCTGCTTCTATAATATATAATTAAGAGTTAATAAATTAGATGTGCTGTTATGTTAAATAGATTATAATTAAAGGGACTACACATTTTTTGTGAAACATAAATGCATGTCTTATAATGGGATAAAGAAATCAGACATATTTAATTTTTGCATAACAATGCAAATGTAAATAATACAGAATTATTTGTATTTAAAAATTTTAAATTTTATTTTAAATCTTCTGATTTTAAGGACATGTGATTAAAATTATCTTAAACAAAAATTAGAATTTTAATTTGTGAAACTATTCTCTAAGATAATGGGCTTTAAATTTAATATCTTTATACCTTTTTGTAAAATTTGAAAATATTTGACCTTCAGTTTGACAGGCTATCTGAAAGCACTTTACTTCCATGACAGGTAGGAACCTTACAAATATATTCTGGTTTTAGAGACATGCTAAGCTCAGTTATGACATACAAGGACATAGAGATGAATTTTCCCTCTGACCTCGAAGAATTCATATTCTTTAGAAAGAATGATTAAATTGGGTTCCTTCATTGCTTTTAATCTGAAAAATATGTGACAAAATGTTATTATTATTATAATGTTGCTTTTCAAGTGTAAAGGAATGACTGCCCTATTTTTCTTGATGAAAATAATGTCTGCAATTTCACTATTGTTTTATATATCATTATTCTTGAAAAACTGTTTGACTACCTTTGAAAAATAAAGAGCCCCAGAATGAGCCATTAAAGTGGTTTTCAGAAGCTGAGCCAGCTGTGTTCGAGAACTTCTGGGAAGGGTCAGATTGGGGATAATATATAACATGCATGTCACGTGTCAGCGTCAATTGAATGCTGGTGAGTAACTTCCTGTTCACAACGCTGAAGATTTTGAAGCTGTGTCAGATTATCTGTACCTGCCATTGGTAAGTATAAAGATGAGGGCCTTCCAAAGCACACAAAAACAGAGACAGAAAGAAACAAGTACAGAAACTGCTGAAGGGAATTTCAGGTCCCTGTTCCCCTTAAGTACAACAAAAGCAAAAGCAACGATCAGATTCCAACTTAATCAATGTCTTGGATATAGGGCCCCAGAATCTCCTCTGAGTATTCCTACAGACAAGAAGTTTGAGAATCAACTTCTCTATTTAAACATGACCATACATTTATTAATGCTTAGAAGAGTCATTCTTAAACTTGACACCACATTACAATCACCTAGGGAGCTTTTAAAAACTATTGATGCCTGGGTTCCATTCCAGACTGAATAAATCATCATTTTTGTGACTGAGGCTCAGACACTGGTATTTTTAAAAACTCTCCAAGGCACAGCCAGGACTGAGAATCACTGGCTTAGAACATTAAGTGAAGAATGGAAATTTCATATAATGGTAAAACCAGATGGTGACTGAGCACATCTATTTCTCTGTCATCTTTCCCAAGTTCCCATTGGAATGTAAAAAAGTAAATACTACTGCTAATAATAAAATATACAAGTTCTGAAAAAGAAGAGGTGATATCACAGGTCCAAACATTTTAAGATATTTCATAAGACAAAAGCAGATGGAATTAATTGGTGATGAAATCTTAACAGAGGAAACCACTGTACAGTGTACCAGAGAGCTACAAGCTCAGATTCAATCAATACAAAGAAAAAAGAATCACATTCTTAACAAATGGGATGGCTGGGGCTTTCCAAGTTTCTGTTTATTACATAAATAAAGGGGCTGTGAGCAAAGACTCGAAGAAAAGAACAGAATTAGAGCTATTACCTCCCAGAACGCTGCTGAATACACAGAAGGGAGCTGGAGGGAAGGGAGGAGATGGGGGAGACACAGAAAGGCGCTTCTGCATAGAAGTGGAATTGACTCAAACATCCAGCCCTGGTGTGAAGCCTTCATTACTTCACCAAATACAGGGCACCCTCTGCCCTCCCTGCCCCTCTCTACCAAGACACATCCTTTTCACCCTGAACGCCCTGTTCACTTACACAGAAACTGTACGCATGCTTCCCATAAAGGGAAAAGCGTTGGGAGAAAGGGACCCATAAAATTTCTAGAGTTTTGCTTAAAAAAGTAGTTCTTCATTTATTCCATAAAGGGCAGTGTAGGATAACCAGATTTGTGAGAGAGAAAGTCCTCACAGGTAGCTGAAGTCTTAACCAGTAGAGGGTTTTATTGGAAAGGCTTTAGCTGGCTCACAGAATCAACGGGAAGTCTGGAGAACCAAGCCTAGAACCGAGCAAGAACCTCTCATTGGCATACTGTGCGTCAGGAACAGTCAGTGTAGGATACTGCGGCCAGTTCCCTGTCCTCAGTACATATCACCATGCCACCAGACCCAGCTCCACTGCCATTGATGCAAATTGTCACATACAAGGTGACAAAGCAGGAGGGGGAGTTTTCTACCCCCACCCATAATCTTCTCTTGAGGGAGGTGAGCCTGTTTGTCTCTCCTGTTTTGATAGTTTAAAAATATTTTAATGCAGGAAGCTTAAAACTAAACAAATGATCACAACCAAAACCAAAACCCACAAACAAGGAAAATAAAAATAGAACATACAGAACAACTGATCTCACAAGGAAAAAAAATTAATAAGTTAGGGAACAGAAGAGAACCTTTAAACTTTTCTAATTAATGTATTTATAGAGATTTGGTAGATTTTCATCAATAATTCAAGCAAGAAAATACTACTAGGAATAAAGAAAAATACAGAAGAATGATTACCTGAAGATTTGAGAAGAAATAGTATCTGAAATTTTAGAAATGATCACTGAACTAATAAATTTAATAGATGAACTATATAGTAAACTGAATATACCTTATGACCAAGTTTATGATTTGGAAAGTAAAATAAATGTCCCAGAACTTATAGTTCAAATAAAAAATTATTGAAAATTTTAAAAAAAGTTAAGAGACTCTGAGAGTAGACCCAGGATTAGAAAAGGTATCTAAGAGATAGTCCAGAAGGAGACCTTAGAGAGACTGTAAAGAATATGACAAATAAAATAAATAAGATTTTTAAAATCAAAGAACAATTCCCAGTGTGCAAGAAATATATAATATTTGGATTGAGAGAACTCACCAAGGATGTTGTAAAGTTTATGACAAAATTGCCCATGCCTCATCAATTCCTGATGAAATCAGAACATTAGGAAAAAGGAGATATTTCTAAGAGTATCCAGGAAAAGTAAACAGCTTACTCATAAAAGATCAAAATCAGAATATTAATTTTCCTGTAAGCAAAATTAGAAGATATAACAGACATTTGAAAAAAGGCCTTCAAAATTTCGAATCTAGACTTTTATCAGTTAAGTGTACAGGTAAAGCAACAACAATATTAACATACAAAATTTAAAAAATTTAACCTGTAAAATTCTATATATGAAAAAAGTTACTTTATAAAGGACTCTAACAAAGTCAACAAGGAATCAGTGGATGACATAATGTACAAGAAACAGTAACAGCTGAATATAACCCAGAGAAAGTACAGGAAACTAGAATGTATTGTTTCGCCATTTTTTTTTTTGCATTTTTTTATATTTTCTTTCTTTTTTTTTTTTTTGTTTGATTTTTGAGACAGAGTCTCACTCTGTCACCCTGGATAGAGTACAGTGCCGGGATAGTAGTTCACTGTAACCTCAAACTCCTGAGCTCAAGAGATCCTCTTGCCTCGGCCTCCCAAATAGCTGGGACAATAGGCGTGTATCACCATACCCAGCTAATTTTTTCTATTTTTAGGAGAGAGAGGTCTCACTCTTGCTTAGGCTGGTCTTGAACTCCTAAGCTCAAGCAATCCTCCCGCCTTGGCCTCCCTGAGTGCTAGGATTACAGACGTGAGTCACTGCGCCCAGCCAGGAAATTAGGATGTGAAGAAGAGAATGCATTACTCTTTAACACTTAGAAGATCATTCTTTAAGGGGCAAAATTAAAAAAAAAAAAGTTTTGCTACAGTCTACTTTCCATCTGGGTGATCTTATTGTCAGGGTCACTGGTTTCTTTCCTCAGCTATGTCAACCTGACTCATGTGCCTGTCGAAGGCATTCTTTATTTCTGTTTTGTATTTCTAGCATTTCCATATGATTCCTATAGTTTTTATATTTCTGTTGAAATTACTCATTTGATTTTTTATGTTATCTACCTTTTCCATTAGAGCCATTAACATTAAATCCCTATCTGCTATAGTCTGAATGTGTCCCCCCAAAATTCATATATTGAAACTTAATTGCCAATGTGATAGCATTTAAGAGCTGGGGCCTTTAGAAGTTGATTAGGTCATGAGAGCCCCAATCTCATGAATGAGATTAATGCATTATAAGAGAGGCTTTGCTCAGCATTCACCCCTTTTGCCCTTCTGTCCTTTCTGCCATGTGAGGACACCGATTGTCGTCTGTGGAGGAAACAATGTTTAAGGTGCCATTTTGGAAATAGAACCTTCTGGTGTCTTGATCTTGAACTTCCTAGCCTTCATAACTGTGAGCAATAAATTTATGCTGTTCATAAGTTACTCAGTCTGTGCTATTTTGTTATAGCAGTAGGAATGGACTAAGACACTATCTGCAAGTTCCAACATCTGATCTGTGCCGTATCTAAGTCTGATTCTGATGCCTGCTTTTTCTCTTCCAAATGTTTTTTCCCCTTTCTCATGTATCTCTTTTAAAAAATAACTGAACTTCTTGTGTAGGATAATAGATGCTTAGAATAGATTTTATGCTTGGAAGTGAGCACATCTTTCTTTCTGCTAGGCCAGAAGTTCTCAACCTAGGATGATTTTGCCTCCCAGGGGATACTTGATAATAATGTCCAGAGACATTTTTGATTGTCACAATTGCAAGGAGGGTGCTACTGACATCTAGTGGGTAGAAACCAGGGATGCTGCTAAACATCTTATAGTGGAAAGGATGATCCCCACAACAAAGAATTACCCAAGCCAAATGTTAAACAGCAGAGGTTGAGGGGCGCTTATTTAGAGTGAAAATTGTCCTTGCATGACACCGAAAAAGTGATTTGGAGGATAACACCCAGAGCAGACAGAGAGGGGTCTGGGGATTCTGTCAGCCTGGGTCCTGGTCCCAATATGAATCTACCCCAAATCCAAGTAGCTTAATCAAAGATTCAATCCAGACAGGATTTAGTGTAACCTAGTTTCTAAAAAAAAAAAAAAAAAAAAAAATTGAAATAACTACCAATGCATTAGCCAGAGAGGAAATGGAAACAGGCCTATGTATATAGGTCAAATATCACATTTTAATAGATACCCATGGTAATGAATATAACTCTGAAGATTTCCTTTAAATGGGTGACTTTCTGTGAAGTTTGTATGTGCAATTTCCTGTTTCTTTTGGACCCAGATTAACACCTTTAACGGACGTCCTGTGCCATGTCAGACACATCCACCCCTCCAGAAAAAAATGACTTCCATGCAGCAACCTTTTGAAAATTAAGATTCTAAACTGCCAGACCTCACTGACTATAAAACAACCCCACTATTCATTTTTCTTGGCCTCCTGACAGAGACTTAGCTTCCATTTACATTCTCTTCTCATCTCTTTAATAACATCCCTACTTAAGGTGTCTATGTGACTTGAACCTTGGCCTATCTCCTGCCAAGAAGTCAGCATTTCCATGAACCGTCACTCAGAAAATACCTCTCATATAGTTTGGACTATTGTTAGATTCTTCTCTTCCTTAAGTAAATCTAGTGAGCAGCATTTTCACTTTTAGGAGATGGAACTTATTTGTGGACCCCAACAATGCCTTATAGTGGCTATGTAGAATGAGGAGGAAGGAAATTAACATTTAAATAGCATCTTCTCTATATCTGGCTCTGTGCTAGGCACCATATATAGGCATATCTCATTTTATTGTGCTTTGCTTTATTGCACTTTGCAGATACTGCATTTTTTTTTTTTTTACAAATTGAAGATGTGGAAACCCTGAGTCATGCAAGTCTGATGGTGTCATTTTTCTAACATTATTACTCATTTCATGTCTCTGTGTCATGTTTTGATAATTCTCAAAATATTTCAAACTTTTTCATTATTATTATATTTGCTGTGTTGATCTATGATCAGTGATCTTTGATGATACTATTGATGTCCTTGTTTTGGGACACCAAAAAACGCACCTATATGAGATGGCAAACTTAATAAATGCTGTATGTGTTCTGACTGCTTCACCTACCAGCCATTCCCTCCTCTCTCACTCTCTCTTGGGCCTCCCTATTTCCTAAGACACAACAGTATTGAAATCAGGCCAATTAATAACACTGCAATGTTCTTTAAGTGTTCAAGTGAAAAGAAAAGTTGCACATTTCTCATCTTAAATCGAAAGCCAGTAATGCTTAAGCTTAGTGAGGAAGGCATGTCAAAAGCCAAGGTAGGCCAACATTTGGCCTCTTGTGCCAAACAGCTAAGTTGTGAATGCAAAGGAAAAATTCTTGAAGGAAATCAAAAGTGCTATTCCAGTGAACACACAAATGGTAAGAGCAAAGCAACCTTATTGCTGGTATGAAGAAAGTTAGAGCGGTCCAAATGCAAGATCAAACCAGCCACAACATTCTCTTAAGGCAAAGCCTTAAAATTCAGACCAAGGGCCTAAGTCTCTTCAATTCTACAAAGGCTGAGGGAGGTGAGGAAGCTGTAGAGCAAAAGTTTGAAGCTCACAGAGGTTGTGCATGAGGTTTAAGGAAAGAGGCCATGTCTGTGACTTAACAGTGCAAGGTAAACAGCAAGTCCTGATGCAGAAGCTGCGGCAAGTTATCCAGAAGATCTAGTTAAGATAATTGACAAAGGTGGCTACACTAAACAATAGATTTTCAATGTAGACAATACAGTCTTCTATTAGAAGAAACCATCTAGGACTTTCATAGTTAGAGAGGAAAAGTCAATGTCTATCTTCAAAGCTTCAAAGGACAGGCTGACTCTCATGTTAGTGGCTAATGCAGATGGTGACTTTAAGTTGAAGCCAATGATCATTTACCATTCTGAAAATTTTAAGGCCCTTAATATTTGTGTTAAACCTATTCTGCCTCTCCTCTACAAATGGAACAACAAAACCTGGGTGACAGCACATCTGTTTACTGCATGGTTTACTGACTATATTAAGCCTACTGTTGAGACCTAGTGCTCCAGAAAAAAAAATCCTTTTAAAACATTACTGCTCATCAACAATGCACCTAGTTACCCCAGAGGTCTGTTGGAGATGTACAAGGAGATGAATGTTGTTTTTGTTTGCTAACACAATATATATTCTGCAGCCCACAGATCAAGGAGGAATAATGAAAAGTTATTATCTGTGGAGTAATGATTATTGGTCTTATTATTTAAGGAATACGTTTCATGATGATATATCTGTCATAGATAGTGATTCCTCTGATGGATCCGAAAAAAA
>CAUYSK010034845.1:0-49648 GCA_963575035.1 Avahi laniger | reverse complement strand
GCTGTAGAATTGTCTGTTTGTCCCTTCAATTGTGGCAGTTTTGCTTCATGTATTTTGGTGCTCTATTGTCAGGTACATGTATGTCTGTAATATCTATTTCATGCACTGTATTGATTCAAAATGGATTTAAGTGGTTAGAGTATAGCAAGAAGTCACAAAGTGGAAGTAGATGAGGAAGAAAAAGCAAAACAGGAGGAGCGACATAAAATAGACTTTGTCTTCTTGTTCACTGTTGTCATGTGAACAGAAACCTGTCACATAGTAGGTCCTCGCGGAATTAAAATAACTCCAGGAATAAGGTTAACACAAAAATGAAGTCATATATATTACAAGTGCACCATAAATTTGGCATCCAATTAAAGTGGAAACCTGATTAGTTATCCAATTGATAGTGCCCATGAGCTAAATAAAACAAGAGATGATACTAAGAACAATAGAGAAATTTCTTCCTTCCTTCCTTCTTCCTCGTCATCACTAAACTGAGTCCTCCATCCTAAACAGAACATATGCTTTGAGTTTAGGATTCCCCTCCCCCCAGGGGTGAAGCTACAGTTAGTCCAGGTGGGCTGCCACATTTGAGTATGCAAATTATGTAGCGCCCAACTCCAGGATAGCCATGACATTGTAGTTTATGCAAACAACACCTGCCCCCACCCTGCATTTGGGCAACAATTAACCCATGCAGCCATAGGAGGTGACTCCATAAAACCTACGAGTGATCTCTCTTCTGACACTGTGCACTATATATTTAGGAATTGTCGGAGAACAGAATACGCCACCCCAAAATATGCCCCTTTTGCATAAGAATTATTTTAAGCTAATTATTTTGAGAAACAGCAGACACAGGAGAAGCTCTGAAAACAAAGTAGATGTTACCCTTTTGTAAGAGAAATTCACATTTATAAAGGAAATGTCCATGTGTAGGGATGTCTCTCTTTCTGTACTAGGAAGAGAAGGACATTCTAAATCACAAATTCTTTATCAACAGAGAAGGCACCAATTTAAATCTGAGTTACAAACCTTACCCTTATTTACTTTACATTTTCTGGTCACCTCATAATTTACCTCCCTCATACCTTTCTGTCTTTGATATAGCTGAAGATGGTATTTAAGCCTGAATTCTAAGCCACCTCTTTTTTTTTTTTTTTTTGAGACAGAGTCTCACTGTGTTGCCCGGGCTAGAGTGCTATGGCGTCATCCTAGCTCACAGCAACCTCACACTCCTGGGCTCAAGCGATCCTTCTGTCTCAGCCTCCCAAGTAGCTGGGACTACAGGCATGTGCCACCATGCCTGGCTAATTTTTTCTATATATTTATAGTTGTCCGATTAACTTCTATTTTCAGTAGAAAATAGAGTAGAGACGGGGTCTCGCTCTTGCTCAGGCTGGTCTTGAACTCCTGAGCTCAAAGGATCTGCCCGCCTCAGCCTCCCAGAGTGCTAGGATTACAAGCGTGAGCCACCGTGCCCGTCCTGTAAGCCACGTCTTTGAGAGTTACTCGTTTCCCTGGGTATCTCACATGTGTGTATGGGATATACATGTTAGTAAACTTCCGTTTTTCTCTTGTTCACCTGTCTTTTGTTACAGCAGCCCCAGTAGAGAACTTAGAAGAGTGGAGGGAAAATTCCTTTTTCTTCCCCTGTAAGATGTTGTGGGTGGCCAAGAAATAAGGAACAGGAAAGAGTCTGTCCAAAAGGAAATCAAGCCTCTGCACCTCACCTTTGGACACAATGCTCCAACCAGTTGGGTTAACCGAGTATCTTGAAAAAAGAAGGTGAGTAGGGAAGGTGCATAACTCCTCCAAGCTCCCGGGCTGATTCAAAAAGTAAATCAAGGGTTTCTGACATTTCCCAGGATGATAGTTTTCTCACTGTGTTTAGGGAGTATCATAAGAAACACGATTACACGAGGGAAATGCTAAAGCTGGGAGCTCTGCGCTGCCTGTGGTGTGTCAGGGGAGAAGCAATATGTGTTAATTATGACACATAAGAGAAGTGACCCGCAGGGCCCTCCCTGGAGGAAGCTGACGGGAGCTCACCCTCCACGGCAGCCTGTGGGCATGCACGCTGCTTCCTCCAGGTCTTCAGGGAGCTCTGCCCATGTGACTAGAGCAGGCCTCGGGCAAAGTATGAGAGAGCCTCTCCAGTTCTAAATAAGATTACATGAGGACCAGAAAATAATAGCTTAGTTTTTTAAGTAGTATAGAAATCCTGGCCAAATTATTCAGGAATTCCTCTCTAACATTTTCCCTGAGCTGAGACTCTCCTTCTTCATAACATCTTCAGTAACTAGAGCCCACAGATAGGGGCAAAGATAAGACCCGTTCTATGTCCAGTCTCTCCCCTGGAGTGAGCACTGTTACGACAGAATGGTGGGATTGCACCCTGGAAATGAGGCCTTTCCAGGGTCGATTATGACAAAACAGGTCACAACAGCTCAGAGGTCAATTTTAAATGGTGTAATAGACCACCTGCTTACTGGCTAAAGGGAGGCTGTGTTTTTGGCTCTTAAATCAGCAAATACCCTCTCGCCTTGTCTCTCCTTTACCTGGTAAGCCAGCATCACTCCATAAGCAAACATGGTCAATATACTGCTAACAGTTTACGGCTCATCCAGAACACCAGCTTCCATTCTCATTGATGTATTTCGCCACAAAAAGTTTTAAGGCACTTTTTTTTTTTTTTTTTTTTTTTTTTTGAGACAGAATCTCACTCTGTTGCCCGGGCTAGAGTGCCGTGGTGTCAGGCTAGCTCACAGCAACCTCAAACTCCTGGGCTCAAGCAGTCCTTCTGTAAGGCACATTTTTTTATTGGCTAGTGCCCTAACAAAGGAGTCTCTGCTATCGCTGATCCCGAGAACACTTCTTTGGTAATACGAGAGTCGAGCCCTCGCTTTATGCCAGGGACTGTGCCAAGCAGTTTCCATTTATTGTCGTTTTCACCGTTCACAATAAATACATGGTAGAGATATTTCTATCCCCAGTCTATGGATGAGGGAACAGGTCACATGGAGATTAATTATCGTGTGTGCGTATGTTAGAAGATGCGAGCTAAAAGGACTTTAGAAATCATTTGGTTTGAGCCTTTGTCACCGTCCTGTCCGTGGCTGGACCTTGAAGTGTTTCCCCAGTTCTTGGGCTCCTGGCTTGGAGGAATCGCAAGCCTCGGCCCACGTGACGGAGAGAGGTGACGGACACTCGGCAAGTGCGAGTGAAGAATTTATTGGAAAGAACGTTTAAGGGTGCAAAGCAAAAGGCATTTCCTAAGGGGAAACGGGTCCGTCTCCAAGAGTGAAGACACTGTCTTCTTCTTCGTTTCTCCTTTTATATGCTGGTAGTATATGTTGATGTAAAGATATAATTACTTATAACTATATGTCACAGGTTTTGGGGTCTGGATTTTTCCAGGTATGGACATAACTTAAAAGTTGTGCTCCAGACATTCCTTTTTCCCGTATGTGTGATGGGGAAAGTCACTGTTTATGGTGTTTTTCTATTTTCTCATTGGTGGTCTCTGTTCCATGGTCTAATTACCCCATTCTTTAAGACTGAAATAATTGTTTTCCCTGGTTATTTTCTGTTAACTATTTTCCTTCTTATTGTTTTTTCTTTAACTGTTTCCTCCTTCTTGTTTTTGTCCCTATCATTCCATTATCTCTTGTTTTTCTGTCCCTAACACCTTCATTTTACAGACCAGGAAACTGAGCGCAAAGGAGTTAAGTCACATGCCCATGATCACACGGCCAGGAAGTGGCTCTGGGTTAACACACGTCACCCTGGCCTCCAGTTCTGTGGGAGTCTGTGGCCTAGCCTTTCATGATTTGGGGGTTTGTGCCATCCCCAGGTATGCTGTCATCGTACAACCAAACTACAATTCAAAAAAAAACAAGGTACAGCAGCACTGAGAAGCAAAAAAACCCCATAAGGGCACCGTACCCCCTCCACATCAGATTAATAAAGTCAAACTTTGTGGCTCAGAACAGGGAGAAACTCTCTGGCCCTCAGCAACTTTCCCCTCAGAAAATCTGCCAAGTGCTCCGTGTCGGTGTCAGAAAACACATCTAAAAATAGATCTGTCCCCAACTCTCCCAGAAGAGGCTTGTAACCTAAAAGTGTCACTCCCTTCTCCTTTCCAAAACAGACTTCACTGCCCCTTGCTTCCCAACCCAGTGGCTACCTAAGAATATGCCTTCCCCCAACCTGGAAGCCAGACTTCCTTCTTGAGGAAGGGACAAAAGTGTCTCTTGCCAGGCAGGAAAGACCTTTTATATTAACTTTGGCAAAAATTGTTTTCTCTAAAGCAGAATGACTTCAAGGAAAAGGGTGTGGGTCTTGGCCTAGTCTTTTACCTCCTGAAGATCAGCTACCTGGGACAATGTATGTAAAAATACTTTGTAAACTGCAAATACCAGAACTATCACGAGCCTCTGCACGTGTTCCCTACATCTTCAAAATCACAGGCAGTGGAAGGAAGACTTCTCTAGTGATGCTTCTGGTGACACAGATTTTCCAGCCACAGAAACCCGGGGAGTTTTCCCGGCCTGGGCTTTCCGTGGGTAACTCCTGATGTGCTGAGATGAGATTAGAACCACCGCAGAGAGCAGGCCTGAGACGGGGCTCATGCTAGCTAAAATGGATTTTCGAACAAGCCAGCAGAATTGGGAGGAAGGAAAAGAGCCTTGTTCAGCCATGAGAGGACGTCCCAGTTGATTCTGTTGTCTCGTTAACCGGGAGTTGGTCTTAATACAAAGACACGTTTGGCAGCTTCCTGCCAGGACCCTGCGACGCTTGAGCCCCAGTGAACACTCTGTCCTGCAGAGGTGTTGTCAGTTCTTTTATTTGACTCATGCATTCACACACTTAGTAAAATAGATATTTAATTCTTACTCCATAGGTAGCTTTCTGTATTTAAAAAAAAAACCATTTTCTGCCCACATACAGTGAGTATCGTTTGAAAGCAGGCAGGTTTCGTTTAAATACGAAAAGTAAAGACGTGCCTGTTTCCATTACATCCACTCCCTGCCACCCTTCTTGCCCTCAACCATAAACTAGAGGTCACTTTTGGCATATTTTTCTGTTCCTGGGAACCACTGTGCTCCTGGAAAGTACTATTTTCAAAAGGCCATAGTATCTTTTTTTTTTTTTTTGAGACAGAGTCTCACTGTGTTGCCCGGGCTAGAGTGCTGTGGCATCATCCTGGCTCACAGCAATCTCAAACTCCTGGGCTCAAGCGATCCTCCTGCCTCAGCCTCCCGAGTAGCTGGGACTACAGGCATGCGCCACCATGCCCGGCTAATTTTTTTCTATATATTTTTAGCTGTCCGATTAATTTCTTTCTATTTTTAGTGGAGACGGGGTCTCGCTCTTGCTCAGGCTGGTCTTGAACTCCTGAGCTCAAACAATCCGCCCGCCTCGGCCTGCCAGAGTGCTAGGATTACAGGCGTGAGCCACCGCGCCTGGCCCCCATAGTATTCTTTTTAATAGTATTTTTTTACAGTATCATTATAGTACCTTATTGAGCACTCTTGTGCCTAGCTCCATGAAAGATCCTCAGGGAATATAAAAGCAATAACAACAGAAACACGTGGCGTGAGGAAGAACAAGAAGGGTAAGATGTGCTACCTGTGCTTTTGGTGCTTATGACTGCACTCATGAGTGAGGGGGATACAGGAAACCTCCACCTCCACACTAGGCAGGGAAAGTGCACACGCTTGGTGTTCCCCAGCCCGTTGCCCATGCCCATGGCAGACGTGAGCAATCAATCCCAGCATTCCACCTGGGCTCAGATGCAGCTAAGACTCCTCCTCAAGACGGCGCTCTGAGTAGCCACTGCCAGCTGTCTGGAGTTGGCAGGCAGAATACAAGCAACCCAGCCTCCTCCTCTTTCCACCTACATATTGTAGATCACATTCACTAGAGGCTTAGGAAAGCAAGAAATGGCCCTATGTGCTGATGTGGCTGGGAAAGATGCCCCAGGGGAGGGCAGTTTTAGCTGGATCCTGAAGGACTGATCACATCTGGAAAGAGTGGGTGAACAGAGAAGAGGAGGGAGATAGAGTGAGCTCAGCAGCCTGTCATGGCCTGTCAGTGGTCGAGGGAGGAGAGTGGCCAGAGCAGAGTAAGTTGCTTTAAAAGGCCGTATTACTTTTACTCATTTTCAATACTTTTTATTACATAAGTTTTAGGGCCATCATGAACAGTTGCACATGCTATTCATGTGCAAAGATGCCCACCTGAAGGGGCAAGTGGGAGATCAAATCCAGCTTGCACACCAGTGGCCCACCCTTCACCCTGGTGTGGTGCTGCACCCCCAAAAAGGGGGCACCTTTTCCTAATCTGCACACAATCTCCATATGAGGTAGCAGTGGTCCTGCAAATAATCAATATCTATTGCAGAAAATTTAGAAAACACAGTTGGTTGTAATGAAGAAAATAAAATTGACCTGAAAATCCACCATTAAAATATAAATACCTTCAATATTTTTAAGTGTTTTACTTTCAGACATTTTTTATGTCTATTATACACAATTTTTCTTAAAATGGGATCATGCTCTGATTTATATAATAGTTTAATGTTTTTCACATCTTAACAATATATTATACACACTTATCAGTGATTAATAAATCTACTCCTGCATGACACTTAAATATTTATATAATATTCTACTGTGGATGTACAATAATTCAAAATATTACTTTTTGCTGGATATTTATGTTTTTTTCTTATTTCTTTCTTTCTCTCTCCCTTTTTTTTTTTTTTGAGACAGAGTCTCATTCTGTTGCCTGGGCTAGAGTGCCGTGGCATCAGCCTAGCTCACAGCAACCTCAAACTCCTGGGCTCAAGCGATCCTCCTGCCTCAGCCTCCCCAGTACTTTGGACTACAGGCGTGCGCCACCATGCCCGGCTAATTTTTTCTATATATTTTTAGTTGTCCAGCTAATTTCTTTGTATTTTTAGTAGACACGAGGGTCTTGCTCTTGCTCAGGCTGGTCTTGAACTCCTGAGCTCAAATGATCCACCCATCCTGGCCTCCCAGAGTGCTAGGATTACAGGCGTGAGCCACCGGGCCCGGCCAAGTCTTGTTTCTTTAAAGCCAAATTTCATTAGTGAAGGCATACTTAATTTCAGTCTATGCTAATTTAAACCACCAATAAGAAAAGTAAATTAAGAAATTTAAGCCCAGACACAGTGTCTCACGCCTGTAACCCTAGCACTCTGGGAGGCTGACTCGGGAGCATCGCTTGAGCTCAGGAGTTTGAGGCTGCAGTGAGCTATAATTGAGTCACTGCACACTAGCCAGGGTGACGGAGCAAGACCGCATCTCTGACAAAACAAAGCAAAACAAGGATGAGAAAAGTTGTGTCTGGAATCAGATTTTCTGGCTTTTGCTCTACCCACCCACCCCACCCCATTATTTATTGCCTCCCTGGACCCCAGTTCAACTCAATTCTGAGGGGCAAGATAAGTAGATTCTCAAGTTATTCTTTATCTAAGGCAGGTGTGGTTGGAAGATTGCATTTAACCTGTGAAGACGGGGAGAAACAATAGAAAACCCAATGATCACGTTCTGTCCTGTCCACCTCCTCTGCCAATTTTCGAAGGACAGTAATTTCTTTATACTTTGGAGTTTGTACTGAGAGGGAGAAAAAAAACCCAAAAGGCATTTCAGCACTGCATCGAAATTATTTTTCTAGGTCCCAAAGGCGGCTGTGGCATTCTCTAACCTTCTTCCCAAGGCTCCTGACCCCCGAGTGCCATCGAATCACTGAAGCTCTGGGAGAAACAGAATAAGCAGATGGCTCGATGCTGCTATTTTGGGCGCACAGTCTGGTTGGCTGATGTGGGCGGCAGACACTGGGCTCGGTGCAAGATGCACCTTTAGGGACCAGACCGCCGTGTACCCTGTCAGACCCAGGGCAAGCGAACGGGAGGAAAGTCCAAAACCCCCTTTCGGAAAAGGCCTCTTTGCCCCTCGTTAGTTAAACCTTGGCAGACATGCCAGGCCCGGGGTGACATATTCTGTCTGCAGGTGCCTGAAAAGTCCCGCGGAGCTCTGACCCACTCATTCTGACTGGAAGCAGCATTTTTGGATCTGCCTGTGCTGTCTCCTTTGTGTCACTTGCTAATCAGTTCAGATGTTACCTCCTCGGAGCAGCCTTCCCCGGCACCTCAGAAACCATGAGAAAGACCATGAAACCCTACCGGCTAGACGCCCAAGCCAGGCTAGCATGACACGATGCCGCACTGTGTCCTTCTCAGCCCAGAAGCACACTACAAGTGACAGGTGGTGGTGAGTGGCAGAGCCGCCATCTGCAAGGGGGGTGGTGGTCCTTTTGATCAGTTGGCACTCGGTTTTTCTGTTTTGAGCTGCTATTCTGATGGAATGATTGCGATTTTCACCCCGTCCCAGAACAGGCTCATGTTTCCCAGTGTTCATCGCTAATTTCGTGCACCACTAGGTTTCGTGTGTTCTCCTTTGCTTCCCCCTCTGGGATGTTGGGACACCGTGGGGGGCACATTGAGATGTGTAGGCATGCTGGGGTCGGGGAGGCCACAACTGATTCGCAGAGCTTGTCCTCTGGCGGCCCCGCCCACACGGAGCTTGCTCTCCAGATGGGGGAAATGGCCTCTCACCACTCGCCAATCACGGCTAAGCCCGAAGCGGCCTCTTGGTTCTTCCCAACCCTGCGCTCCAGGCAGCCACCACCAGCTGAACTGAATCAGCACTATTTGGCAGTCCTGCCTGACTTATTATGATAATTGAAAAAGAAAAGATAGATCTGTCCTCCAAATTGGATTTGGTTACACTCTTACTCTGATCCATTGTATCCCTTGGAGCCCTGCACACAGAGTGCTGTTTTGGGAATTTCTCCTAACAGCAAAAGTCTAGAGTGTGAGAGGCTGCTTGTTCTTTCAAGGAGAAAGAAAATTTCTCTAAAAACATTTAAACATAAATTTTAGGCTGGGCATGGTGGCTCATGCCCGTAATCCCAGCACTTCAGGAGGCTGACATGGGAGGATTGCTTGAGGCCCCAGGAGTTTGAGACCAGGCTGAGCAACACAGTGAGACTCCATCTCTACAAAAATTTAAAAATTAGCTGGGCATGGTGGTGCATACCTGTAGTCCTAGCTATTCAGGAGATTGAGGCAGGAAGATCGCTTGAGGAGTCTGAGGTTAGAGTGAGCTATAATCTCAACACTGCATTCTAGATTGGGTGACAGAGTGAGACCTTGTCTCTAAATAAATAAATAAGTTTTAATGTTGTTTAAGCATGAAGAAGTACAGAGAAGAAAACATTTGATGCCCACATTCTCATTGCCCAGCTCCCTCCAGTATTAGATAATAACTATGACATTACAGTAGTAATACATGTATACAGTCGGAATTTTTTTTTTTTTTTTGAGACAGAATCTCACTCTGTCACTCAGGTTAGAGTGCAGTGGTGTCAGCCTAGCTCACAGTAACCTCAAACTCCTGAGCTCAAGCGATCCTCTTGCCTCAGCCTCCCAAGCAGCTGGGACTACAGGCACGCACCACCATGCCCAGCTAAATTTTTCTATTTTTAGTGGAGACAGGGTCTCGCTCTTGCTCAGGCTGGTCTTGAACTCCTGACCTCAAGCAATCCTCCTGCCTCGGCCTCCCAGAGTGCTAGGATTACAGGCATGAGCCACTGCGCCTGGCCACAGTTAGAAATTTTAAACATGACAAGTGATCACTTCTATTCCTTACTTTCCTAATGATAACATTCTTAATTATTAATAGTTATGGGTTCTTCTAGAAAAAGTGTATGTATGTGTATTTTTTTCTAAAATTTACCAAAAAGCATGCTCTACAGTATGTTCTGCATCCTGGCTTTTCTTCTTCTGACTAAATAATGCATCTTGGCATTCTTTCCTAACCTACCTCATTCATCCATTCACATGGTTTTCCAACATATGGATGTGCCACAATTTACTTAATCACTACCTTATTAACAGTAAAATATCTTTTAAAGACTTCAGGGGGGGCCCTTGACCCGCTTGAAATGCCATTAATCAATAAAGGAGAAGGGACCCCTATTTCACTCAAAATCTTACAGTTCCAAAGATTATTCAGCTTGATCCACAATGTCTGGCAAATGCAACTGCAAAGCAGAGTATCAGCCGAGCTGGGTGGAGGTGTGGTATGAATAAAGTCATTTGCAATGCACCAGAATGAAAACCACTTGCAATGGTGACCAGGAGTAAACACTGACTGTCCTAGAAGACTGGGTCATATGATGGGGCCAGATGGTATCACTCTGGGAGACATCAACACAGCATTGCTTCACATAGAGACTTCAGACTAACAGTGTCTCCCAGAAGCCTTAGAGCACTGAAAACGCTGTACGGTATTTCATGCATAGTGGGCATATTCACTATAGCTGCTGAGTCCCTGAGCTAGCCACGTTTTCCTATTACCAACGTGCCTAGGCATTAGGACCATCTTAAAATAATATACATATCTATATTTTTTTTAATTTTCCAAGGAAAAGCACCTTTGCTTTGTCAAATTCTAATTCTGCCAGGGAATTGGGTGGTCAGTTCAGGTAATACTGAAACTAGCCCCATTTGACCACTTGCTAGCTATGTGTCCTAGGGTGTATCACCTAACCATTCTGAGCCCATAAAATGGAGATAATGATGCCTACCTACCCCATAGCATTTTTGGGCTGATTAAATAAGACAATTTATGTCTACAGAAAAACATATATGTTATGCTTCCACTTATGTATTCAAACATGTATCTGTATGTTTATCTGCGAAGAGTGATACCTAGAAAAATGTTTACCAAAGTGTTAAACTTGGTTTTCTCAGGGGGTAAGATTTCTGAAGATTTTATTTTTTTTCTTCATTCTTTTCCATATTGCTTGGGTTTTGTTTTATTTATGCAATGATTGAGAATGATTTTGATTTTTTAAAAAGCCATTTTCAAAATGAGATAATGTATACAAAGAAAACCACACACAATAAATGTTCCATCAGTGGTAGATGTTATTACTGTGAAAGGCTATCAGGAAAAGATGGCTCATTTGATCCCAGAAAATCACCATTTAACTATATTTAAGACCCACCAGAGCCCAATTCTTAAGAATATAGGCCTTGGGCCCGGCAAGATGGCTCACGTCTGTAAACCTAACACTCTGGGAGGCTGAGGCGAGGGATCGCTTGAGGTCAGGAGTTTGAGACCAGCCTGAGCAGGAATGAGACTCCATCTCTACTAAAAATAGAAAAATTAACCGGGCATTGTGGTACGTGCCTGTAGTCCCAGCTAGTTAGGAGGCTGAGGCAGGAGGATCGCTTGAGCCCAGGAGTTTGAGGTTGCTGTGAGCTAGGCTGATGCCACTACACTCTAACCCAGGCAATAGATTGAGACTGTGTCTCACAAAAAAAGAGAAATATTTCCTCAAGGACTTAAGAGTCGTTTCTTTGAAATGCAAGCATCCAGGGAGATAGCTCTCCTATCTTTCAGTTCCTGCCTAACTTTGGTGGGTGCCTGGTTCCAATTTGCAAAACTACTTTCTATCCTAAAGACAGAAGTTTGTTTCTCCTCCACATAACAATTAATATTCCAATTAACAAACTCATACAGGCTGGGTACGATGGCTCATGCCTGTAATGGTACCTCTCTGGGAGGCCGAGGCTGGAGGATAGCTTGAGCTCAGGAGTTGGACACCAGCCTGAGCAACAGTGAAACCCTGTCTCTACGAAAGAGAAAAAAGAAAAACAAAAAGACAAAAAAAAAGTACACAAAACAACAAAACCCAGCTGGGTGTTGTGGTGCGTGTCTGTAGTCCCAGCTACCTGGGAGGCTGAGGCAGAAGGATTGCTTACAGCCCAGGAGTTGGAGCTTATGGTGAGCTATAATGACATCAGTACTCTACCCAGGGACACAGTGAGACTCTGTCTCAACAACAACAAAAAAGGCAACTCAGCACCCTCATCGCAAACTCCCACTGCTTCATAATAAAAAACAGGAAAAAAAAACCCCACAGACCCATATAGTCTAATAGGGTAAACCAAGCCCCTTAACATCCTCTTGTACCTTTCTCTTGGCATTCCCTAGCATTTAAAAGGCCTCTCGCCTTTGTTTTGGTAGAGTTGAGCTCAGTTTACACTGAAGTCTCTTCCCCCTGTTGCCGTAGTAGTGAATAAGATCTGTCTTATTACCTTTTTTTTTTTTATTCCCCCACCCCCTATCATATCATCTTTAACTAGGGTCTGGCTGTGCTTCTTTTTGACGCCTTGAAGACAGTCATAAAGAAGGAGCTAACTCCATGAAGATCTGGGAGAGCTGCACTGCAAGCACAGGGAGGCTGATCAAAGTCCCCAACAAAGTTATGAGTTTGGTGTTTTGGAGGAACAGTCTTCCTAAAATTACCAAAGGTTTGCATTTGCAGCCTCAGAGAGGAATGTGTGGGCAGGGAAAATCCACATTTGGCCTGAAACTTACACAACTTGGGTGACCCTCTTTAAGAAAAGGAATACAAAATTACAAATACAAAATGGGACTTTGGAAGGGATCTTTGTAAATCAGTGGCACTGAAGCTTAGGCTTATCAACTTCATGGAGAATCTACTCTTGTTTAGACCCGAACTGATAAAGAAAAGTAGATTTGAAGTATGAATTATTCAGAAACCCATTTGAGTTAGATTGAGTGAAAAAAGTTGACATTTACAATAAGGATCCAGGGTAACTCACAGGACCCAAGGATGAGAATTTAGCTGGGCCAAATAAAGATTGCAACCAGAGACTCAAACGCCAGCTGGACTCATTTTTCTTCTCTACCTCTCTGAACCTACACGTGTGGCTTGTTCTTGTTTTTTTTTTTTCCTTTGCAGATCAGCTCCATCTGCTTTTCTAACTATGGGCCACCTAGAGCACTCCAGTTTACTTGTTACAGCTGCAGCCACCAGTTCCCAGTCCAAATTTCCAGGGACGCACTCTGATTGACAGGCTGGAGTCACATGTCCACCTCTGGGCCAAAAAACAGCACCATAGCAACTAGGAGGCCACTCGACCCTGGGCTAAGGACAAAGGCAGTCAACTGAAAGAGAGGAATCATTGGGCTCCAAAGAGCAAGTCCAAGAGGTGTCTGCCTCCCCAATAGCCTCTGACCATGGATCAGCTCTGCCCAAAAGAAATACAATGCAAGCCACAAATGTAAGCCACATACGTCATTTTAAACTTTCTAGTAGACACATTAAAGAAGTACAAAGAAACAGGTGAGATTAAATTTTAATAATATATTTTATTTTGGCCGACATACCCAAAATATTAATACCTTAATGTGTACTAAATACAAAAATGAGATATTTCACAGTCTTTTTACATAACTGTCTTCAAAATCCAGTGTGTGTTTTACACTCACAGCGTATCTCGATTTGGACGAGCCACGTTTCAAGTGCTCAGTTGCCACACGTGGCAGGGGCTACCACAGTGGACAGGCAGGGCTGGATTTCCTGCCGAGACCTGGTTGATGCTGCTGCTCGTGTACATCACAGCAGGCCTAAGTCCGCAGTGACCAAACACAGCAATTCTCTTGCCTGATGCAGTTGTCATTACTGTGCCTCTGCTCTCGGGTGCAGATAAATGTGCAGGATTAATCATCAGTGGCTCTCACAGTGCGTGCAGCAGAAGCGCACTCACTGCCAAATCGCAATTACAGAGTTCTTTCTTTGATGGACTCAGAGTTAATGTCTTTGTACTTCCTTTATTCCAGAAACGAAATTAAAGCCACACACACACGCCCAGCAGAAACCTGCAGCTCCATCAGCAAATTGTTCAGGATTGATAGGAAGGTCATTAGACTGGTTTTATATGGAGGCCATAAAGCATCAGGAAAACAGATAAATGTCAAAACACTGGTTGCTCAGCTGTACTTCAGCTCAGCCTCCCAAAGGTAATAAATGCATTTCTCCAAAGTGTGTCTACTTTCTCTTCGATTTGCTGTATCCAGGTAAATAAATTCTATAAAGCACACTCTTTTCTCATTATATAATATTATACATATTTCTCATATATTTTATATATATATATTTTTTTTTTCCACCCCCCGCCCCAAGCTTGACAACACAGATATACACAGGCCAGACCTGCTCAATCTCACTCTGGAAGCCTTTTCTATTGCCAGATTTCTGTCTTTAGATTTTCTTTTCTGTCTATAGATTTTTCAGGTGAATTTTGTTGAAAAGATCACTTGCAGCTGGTTTAGAAGTCTCATTTTTTTCCTTCTGGAGGCAATTTGTAACAGTTTCCTATTAATCTGATAGTTACTATGCATTGAGCACTTACGTGCCAGCATCGTAACAAGTGATTACAGACATTATCTCATTTAATTCTTGCAAACAATACCATAGGTATTATTAATACCCCCATATTACATAGAAGGTTCAAGAGAGAGTGATTTGCCCAAGGTCACACAGCTACTAAGCAATAAAATCAAGATTTGAACCCAAGTACCTGATTCTAAAGCCTTAATTGCTGAGGTCTGCATGCAAATTGGGATAATTTCTGAAATACAAGGCCTTCGAACCTCAATTCAAAGGGCCAGTACTTCCACCAGAGGACTTCTTGGAGCAAGGGGTCTGAGAAGAGAGGTTAGTGGGAATGATGTCACCAGTGGGCAGGGCTAAAAGGCAGCAAAATTGAGTCTCCTCTGATGTCAGAAAAATAAAGACATATGTGCAAATGCCTGGGGAGGGAGTCAGTTGACAAATCCTGGCAAAGAAGGGCTGGACCCCAGTTGGCAGCCATTGCAAACCAGCTCTGACCTCACTCAGCAGCCTCAAACAAGCCACCTGGCCTTGAGTAATGCAGAGATAACAGCTCTCCCAGGCCTCCCTGAGAACCTATTTGGATTAACTAGTTAATGGTTATATACTAGTTTGAACAGGCAAAGGGCCCAATAAAATCTCTATTCAGGCCTTTTTAGCACATATCTGAGCCTCTGTTGATTATAAATGTTAAAGGAAGATTAAACCCTCTTGAGTTTTATTGCTTTAATTGAGTCATTTGGCAGTACTAGGCCAGACAAGAAAATATTAGCATGCCCACGTTAACTAGCCAACTTGCCTCTGAGAGACAATGCCAGTCATGTACTTGGAACCTGAATTTAGCCTTGGTAACCTCAGGTGGAGCACAGCCATTAAATAAATATTTGTTGAATGACTAAATGCAAGAATTTGATGTTTGCTCAAGCACCTACTATGTGCCAGTTAGTGGATTACAAACATCAGACTTTAAAAACTACCTCTCTGATGTAAATATTTTGCCTGGAGATTGGGAATGTTACCACACTCTCTGAATGTGGATTTCTCCAGCAGCCAGTGCACAAGCAGCAGTAAAGAAAACTACCACATTATCAAACAATCCTGCTTGGTAGCAAACTGTCAAACAATTGCTCACAGAGAAACAAACTCTGACAATTGCCTTCTTAGCAGGATGTCCCCATTTGGACTTCATTTGCCAAATACAGGGTAAATAACAGAATTTCAGGAGTTATTTTGATAATAAATATAAATATAAAAATACACAGAATAGACTATTTTCATCTTTAAAGGACCACATCTATTCATATTTCCATAAGACAAGAGTAAGTAAATTCCCACTCAGAGGTGAAAGTCATATCTCAATCACGTACCCCCTCCGCAACTGTTAACTATTAGAAAAATGTGAAATGTGTAGGTTTCCACAGAAATAACCAGTCAATTGTTCAGCAGGTTTCAAAAATGGCTAACCTTGTTAATCATTTAATGCCTTAACCTCATGTGAGATAAACATAAGGGAAGTCATTGCCAGGCTATAGTATAATATTTTCCCAAACCATAATTTATACATTCTTTTTTTTTTTTTTTTGAAACAGAGTCTCACTCTATTGCCCTGCGTAGAGTCCCATGGTGTCAGCCTAGCTCGCAGCAACCTCCAACTCCTGGGCTCAAGCGATCCTCCTGCCTCAGCCTCCCGAGTAGCTGGGATTACGGGCATATACCACGATGCCAGGCTAATTTTTCTATTTTTAGTAGAGACATGGTCTCGCTCTTGCTCAGGCTGGTTTCGAACTCCTGAGCTCTAGCAATCCTTCCACCTTGGCCTCCTAGAGTGCTAGGATTACAGGTGTGAGCACTGCACCTGGCCCTATGCTTTCATTCTTCTATTCATTCGACAAAAACAAACTGAAGGCCTACTATATGCCAGGCACTGTTCTAGGCATCAGTGAAGCATGAACAAAACAGATCACCTGTTTTCCTAGAATTTACATTTTAGCAACTACTTTCAATTTGTCAACAGAACCAACAGAATTGAGTACACTTCAGTTGGTAGCTTAACAAAATGAAATAGCTTTTGGGGCTAGTATTCAGATTTGCTTGGGTTGATTCACTCTTTCCACAAATATTTACTGAGTAACTACTGGGATACTTTGCAGCAATTCAAATGTGTATGAAGACAGGTATCATGATTTCCCAGAGCTCACCATCAGGAGGGAAATGTAGCCGAGGAAAATGCCTTTTCCCTCTAGCCTTCTAGGTTCAATGGCTGGGATTCAAATTGATTCAAATCAATTCAAATTGATAAAAGATTAACAAGAGAAAAATAAACAGAAGTTTATTAACATATACATCGCACATACACATGTGAGAACTCAGTGATGAGTAATTCAAAGGGGCAGTTAGAATTCTTAATAAAAGAAGTGACAAGTGACAAGACAAAGGAAAAGGACTTAGCATTTCTAGGGCAGCAAATTGTGGGAAGGTGAATATTTGGGGAAATTAATGGCAGATAAGGGCTCGTTAGTAAGATCTGTTATAAAGATTCCTCTGGTGCCTTCTCTGGGCTGATAAGGGTTTAGAATTGTCTCTGGTGATTAACTTCTGTCCTCCCTAGTAGAGAAGGGAGGGGGGACACTTTTACAAATTTATGTCCTGCTTTTCGGTAAATAGGGTATCTTAGTCCACTTTATGCTGCTATAACAGAATACCTGAGAGTGGGTAATTTATAATGAACAGAAATTTATTGTGCTCACTTCGGCAGCGCATATACTAAAATTGGAACGATACAGAGAAGATTAGCATGGCTCCTGCGCAAGGATGACACAAATTTTAGAATTAAAAAAAAAATTTATTGGCTTACAGTTTTGGAGGCTGGGAAGTTCAGAATCAAGGTGTCGACATCTGGTGAGGGCCTTCTTGCGGAGTCATCAGTGGTGGAAGGCAAGAGGGCAAGAGAGCGAGAGAGGGCTGAACTCACTTTTTTACAATGGCACCAATCCCACCATGGGAGTGGGCCCCTCATGGCCTAACTACCTCTTAAGAGTCTCACCTCTTAATACTGTTACAATGGCAATTAGATTTCAACATGAGTTTTGGAGGGGACAAACATTCAAATCATTGTATAGAGGTAGGGCAGAGAGCTTTTCTTGTATCTACTTCTCAATTGCCTTCACCTCAAAATAGTCCTTGTTCCAAAGTGGTGTATTTTGGGGTAGCATATTCTGCTACCCTTTAGAAACATATAGCATTTATTTTCAAAAAACAACAATAATACAAAGCATTAAATGCCATAAGCAAAGCAGATAGAATGCTGCGAAAATTCAGAGAAGATAACTGAGCCTCATAGAGGAAGTAACTAAATGATGCTTGAGTTGGGATTTAAAGGATGAGTATGATTTGCACATGCAAAGTGAGAGGAGAGCGGGTCATATTAGCATCAAGAACAGTCTGTAACTAACCTTATTTTCTAACATATAGGTTAGTAAACAGGTTGAAAGCAGATTTCAACCTTGCTTTAACACTTATTTATCCAAATGAAGTTTTAGAGCAGCTATTGTCCTCAATTCAAGTGAGCACTCAAGGCCAATCTACGAGAAATAGTCAAAAGAGTAGAAAATTGGTTTCATCTCACGTGCCCTGCATGGAACCAACTGCTAAAAGTATGTTGCAAATAATTTTGAGGCTTTATTAAAGTGTGATTGATTAGTGATGTCTGATACAGGCACCGGGTGTGCTGGTTGATCTGTTTGTCATTCTTGAGTTAAGGTCATATATCTGAATGGCCCAGTTATAGAATGCTCTATAACAGTAGTTTTCAAACTTTTTGAGCAGCAGAATCCTTTGCTCAAATGAAATCTTGCTCAGAATTGCAATCTATTAAAGGGTAAGGCTGTCCTCATTGAAGCAGGGACCTGAGGGGTCTACAGTCTCACCCGCTCACCCTCCTTTTCATCCACCATAGGGCACCCAGGGCACTGCCTGAAAAATCACTGCTTTATAAAATTGTTGCTTTTCGTGTGATAAGAAAAGTATGTGATAATGTGTTCATATTAAATTCTACAAGAGGGATGATAATCACCATTTTACGGATGCAGAAACTGAGATCCAAAGAGGTTAAGTGATAAGCCCTAGGCTCCTGTCAGATGGCGAGTGACGAAGTCAAGAGCTAGAAGCCAGGTCTCCTTCCTCCTGCTTGGGCTAGGATGCCACTGCTCTCTGGCTCTGCAGCTCCACTGGAACTTGCCATGGGGCTGAACACCAGGGGCTTCTGAAGAAGGGAGCTGAGTTGGGGTTGAAATAAATGCAATGAAAAGGGAGAGTCCTACCCTGACATCTGAAATGACGCTTCCCTCTGCCTTCGACTACATAGCGTTTCCATAACTCCCACGACATTGACGCACCAGACGTGCGCCATCCGGAGCGGCTCAGGGCTCCAGCACAGGCTCAAGTTTCCTCCTCACTTCAGGAGACTTGCAGGAGCTGTGGCAACCTGAGCACGAGCCTCCTCTTGTTTCCTTAGCTATTTCTAAGGACAGACTGTCTCTGCAGGGACAGGAGCGTAGGGTGGAGCTGCAAAGGGCCACCACAGTGGCAGAGGCTGATCACAGTGAGTCCAAGGGAGGGCATTATTCAAATTACAAAGCACTTTCATCATCCCCTGAAACCCACCCCGAGCATCGGCACCACCATCGCGTCTAGCCTGGACCACCGCGGCAGCCTCCTGTCTCTTCTCTCGTCATCCACTCTGGCCTCGCTAAGATCCCTTCCATTTCCCGCACTGCAGGCAAAGAGACCTTTCAATAATGCAAGTCTGATCAGGCCACTCCTTTGCTAAAAACCCTTCAAGAGCTTCCCACTGTCCTTGGTACCTGGTTGGAAAAGTATTTACATGTGAAAAATTGTGTGCGTCCTCATGTATACTCTCTCAAAGGAGGGCGGTTTATCTTATTTAAACCGGAACATGACTTTAGTATAGGCTCCGTTTGATACAGAGCTGGGTATATTTATTTATTCTGTATATTTATTTAGGTTCTGGCTCATCCACAAAGGAATCGGAGTGGCTGGGTATAGGATATTACGTTTCCTGGGCCAGCAACAACAGGAAGTTTTCTCAGCTACATTTTGGAAACTTCAATCCTGTGGTATGAAGCAACTACAGTGTAAAATAATAATAAATTAGTGTTCCATTATCTTGAAGATTCTGAAAGGAAACTAAGGGATGAGATGCCCGCAGAGGTGCTCTATCCCAGCGTAAAGATGATTTCTAGGTCACTGACGGGCATTCCAGTGTGCATTAGGAAAAGCTGTGTCATTACCTAAGACGGTAGCCTTGTGTGCCAATGCCACCCTAGCGGTGGTCCCTGGGCCGTCAAGGGGACCTTTCCCCAAGCATGTCTCTCATAATTTAGAAAAGGGCCCTTTCTGATAGTATCTCCTTGGTGGACCAATTTTTAAAAAACTTTTTTTGAAGTTACTTCTTTTAAATCAGGTAATACAAAACATTTCAAAATTCCAAAGGTCCAACAGTGCCTAAAACAAAGGCTTTTTTCCTCCCCTGTCTTTCAGCCACCCCGTGGCCCTCTCCAGAGCAGTCACTGTTACTAGTTTCTAGAAATAGTCTATGCATACACACGCCTGTATGTTTGTGGCTTTTGTTTTCATTCTAACAGTGAAATGCCGTTCCCAATGCCCGGCGCTTTTCTTTTCCCCATCATGCCTTTTTACTCCACAGCTTAAGGCCCAGCTTCACCACAGTGATGGTTCTGAACTACGACAGGCCTCTGAGCTCGAGTTCTTAAGGGACATGAGGGATTTGGTTCCCACCAGACGGGAACCGTCTGACTCGGGGCAGGAGGTTCAGCCCACGTCTCCAGGCTGACCTGGGCTTCTCATCTGCCGGAAGGGCAGGTCTAGGGTCATCAGCATCAGCCTTCTGAGCATCACTCAGGGATATGTGCTTATTTTCAGAGCTTTTTAATAATTTTAATGACACAGGAAACACACCAATATGTTCCTGCTGGAGAAAAGAGCCAAACAACACAGTTGAAGCAAAAGCCTATTCGAGTCCCCAAACCCCAGTCCATTTTCTACCCAGAAGCATTCACCATGGCCATTTGGAATTTGGTGTGTTTTGAGCCTTTTGTTCTGGGGGAGGTTGTTTTTGTTCTGTTTTCCTACGTGGGACCATATTCTATGTACTTACAACTTGTTTTTTTTATCCAGCATTTTGTCTTGTTCTTATTTCCATTTAGTGTATGCAGGCCAACTTTATTCTTTACAGCTGCCACGTTATTATGAATATTTTGTTGTATGGTCATACTATAATTTATTTAAGGATTTTCCTCACGATGGACATTTATGGTTGTTTCTAATTTTTTATTACACACAATGTTGTCTGTGAAAACTACGCATAGGTAAAATAATTCCTGTAAAATAGAGAAAAGGAATTTCTGAAGAAAAGAAAAATTTAAATTTTTAAGCAATATGCCCAAATTGCCTTCCAAACAGCAAGTTCAGGGGGTACCCACTAGGCAGAAGCATAATAAGTTATGTAGGACTGTGATTTTGCCCTTGGAGATTGTGATCTAAACTGATGTCAGTATTCACAAGCGAAAAAGCGGCACGCAAATCCACAGGGTAATGCAAATCCTAAAAGCCCACAAAGCACTATTCGTACCGTCCACAAGGCTTGAGCACAGAGAACAGAGAGTGCGGAGGACTTGTCAGGAGAGCAGGCCCCTCCTCGTTCTGGCGTCCTCAGGCCCTGCTCCTCTTCCCTCCCACTCTCTGCGTTAGTGAGGCAATTTGGAAACGGGGGCGTTTGGGGTACAGTGATGCCACGGAGACATGGATGTTTGCTCTGACAGACTTGAGGGGGCTGCCATCACCAGACCCTTTGAGGCCGGTGGCCTCCTCAGGACTTCTGTGGATTCCTGGGTTGCTTGCGTGTCCCCGGTCACCTCCCGCCCCTCCTTCCTGCTCTTGGAGCTGCTGTTGGCCTCTGTGTTCTCACCTCTCTCCCACGCTCACCAGCGCCGCCACTATCCCTTCTTTAGTCTTCCAAACACCAACCATTTGACTGAGGTTTGTGGGTAAAGGAGAGGGCATAAGGCACAGTGCCAAACAGGAAACAATGTCACAGTGAATACCAGGCATCACTCTTCTGAAAAACTCCTCGGCCACTGCACCCTGGGGAAGAACCACTGGCTGAAACTCCTCAAGTCCTGGCCTCGTGACAACTCGCTGGGTTACCTCCTCTCTCCTAAGAGCCCTCTGCCATCTTCCCAGTCCTCTCCCCATTCAACTCTCCAGGACGCAGTCTCTAAATTCCTATTGCTTTATTTGGTCCAGCAGTTTAACTCTCCTGGAATCACAGAGTAGTTAAAAGGCTCCATCTGTTTAAATCCAGGCTCTGTCACCTGCTGCCTATGAGACTTTTGGCAGGTTATTTAACCTATCTCAGCTCCAGTTTCTTAATATATAACAGGGGTTAGATTAGAAAGTATTTTGAGCAGTTTGCACAGTGCCTGGCAGGTAATAAGTTAGTTCACATCACGTCTAAGAAGACCTCACCTTTCACACT
The DNA here is from genome assembly GCA_963575035.1 of Avahi laniger. Classification (NCBI taxonomy): domain Eukaryota; kingdom Metazoa; phylum Chordata; class Mammalia; order Primates; family Indriidae; genus Avahi; species Avahi laniger. The sequence continues at coordinate 27,780 of CAUYSK010034845.1, read as the reverse complement.
GGAAAGTGACTCATCTAGGTGTTTACTTTGCAAAAAGAGAGTTATTGCCCTGAGTTGTGCCACTACCCTAGGACATCGAGCAGTTGGCTTTCTTCCCCATTAGTGTGCTGTAAGCATGCTTCCTTTCAGCTTTACTACTTAGAAATGTTGCTTATGAAATGCTCCAGTTCTCAGGGGTTTCATGGAAAACATGAAAAAGAGGCTCTTGGACAACTGGAATGTGTCTCATCCAGGCCGCAGAGCTGAGATGCAGCGCAATTCCGCCCCATGCACGCTGCTGTCCCCCCCCTTCACAGATGGCACTCCCACCCACCAAAAGTTCAAATCAGACTTTTGGGAGTCATCCCTGAGTCCCCTTTCCCTCATCCTCTACCCTCGGCACCGCAGCAAGGCCTGCTGGGCTTACCTGCAAATCCTCCAGCTCCACCTCCATCACCCCAGGCCGGGCCTGTCGGCTCTCACCTGGGCCATGGCAGGGCCCCTCACCGGTCCCCTGCTTCGATTCTTGCCTCCCTGCAGGAAGTCCATCGCCCACCACGCTAGCAGAGGGAGCACGTAAAAGCGGCAGTCAGGTCACTGCCCTCTCCTGCCTTCAAAGTGCAAAGCAGCTCGGTGGTGGCCTGACCGGGCTCTGCTGGCCCCAGCCGCTGCTCTCCAGCCCCGGCTTCCGCTGTGCTCACCTCACCGCGGCCCGTGCTCTGAGCCTCTGCACCTGCCCCTGCCTGGACAACTCCCCACACCTGGAGCTCCTCCTCAACTTCAGAGAGCCCTTTCCTGACCACGCGTTTTAAATGGGCCCAGCCCTTGCAATCTCTCTGGATCCTACTGCCTGTTTATTATCTTCAGAGTCTCTCTTCCTCCTTATTTATTTGTTTACTGTATTTACCCCACTAAACCAGCAGCTCCATGAGGGCAGGAGCCTTGTCTGTCTTGTTCACCGCTCTGGCCCAATACCTTGCACGGCATATACCTGTCGAATGAATGAACAAACATATGAATGAATGAATCAATGAGGAAAATAAAGAGCAAATCCCCAGGCGAATATGTGGTCTCAGGAGATGCTCCAAGGCAGAGGTCGCCAGGGAACAACTTCTCCGGACAGGAGCCTGGTTCCTCACTGTGATCTGAGCGACAGTCCTGAAGTCCCAGGGGCCTCCCGTGTGGCCTTCCGAGATGGCAGAGGAGCGTCCCCTCAACCTCTGTCAGCACTGCCTTGACTGCTGCAGCGAAAGGGCAAAGCTGCTGCCTCCAATGCGGATTTCCATGCAGCTGCTGCCTTCTTCCACCTACCAGAGAGCCCACCGCATTGCCATAGCAACAAAGACTGTGCCAGAGTCCAAATAGGGATCACTGCATCTCCCTGGGCTTCTGGCTGGGGAGGGAAGGGGTGGCCAGTCCACAGCTGTGTCCTTGTCCTGTCCACCTCTGGCCTGCCCTGGTCTCTAAGCAAAGCACCCCCCATAGCCCCCCTCACCCTACTTCTTCACTGGGAAATCTGGGGAGGTACTCACTTCACCCCTTCTTTCTCTCTCCACTTGGGGTGGGGGGAGACGGGAGGGTCACGTCCAGGCCCACAAATTGGGCAGAAGAACAAAGAAGAGGGATTCTCCATTGCTGACAGCTCTCAGGACTCCTTAAGAATGTTTTCTATTTAAATACCGCTTTGTTGGTCTAACTGGTCACCTCCTGGAGTTGTTGAGTCTCACTGGCTGCCTCTTGGGCACCCCTAAAGAAGCGAAACCTGGCATTTACTCAGGTTTACCCAGAAGCTAAGAGCCTTTTGGGGAAGCTGCTGTTGTTTGTCAAAATGATGACAACAGGGTCTACCACTCACTAAGCGAATGTGTGAAGTGTCACTTCTCTCAATCCCTACAACCACCCTTCAAAAAAGCTATCAGTGGTCCTTCTTTGCATGTCAGGAAACTGAGGCTCCACCGTCCCTCAGGTCACACAGCTGCTAAGAGGCCAATCTCCCATCAGAACCATGGACTCCCAGTCTCAGAAACGGAGCCATCGGGTACTGCTCTACACGGAGAGGCACAGACAGCTACAACAATGACATGTTTAGCAGCCCCAGCTCCCGCCAGCCCCCCTGGGTCCTCACGTGGCTCCCTCCCGCCACGGTGGCCAGCAGTTGTTGGCTTTGTCCCTTAGCTGCATCACCCCCACGGGGACCCGATGGCAACTCGCTCCAAGTGGGAACAAAAGCAGCATTTTTAGTCCCTTCTTCAGAAACCTTGACTCCTCGCCACATAAGCGGCCCCTGGATTGGCTGTTACCATGGCAACCCTCTGTCCAATTACGTCAGCCCTGAACTGCAGGGCTTCCGTGCCCACTTCCTGCCCCATCTCCCCAGCCGCCAGCCCAGCCCCTCTGACCTCCAGGCAGCTTTGAATGCCTACGCTTTCTAATTACAGCGCCTTTCAATCTCCTGGTCCTTTCTGAAACCTTTGTAATCTGCACTGGACTTCTCCCAACAGCCGTTTGTCTCACCCGGGACCCTGACCCTTTATCTGCGGTTTATGAAGCACTGATTGTGTATCCAGTCTGCTCCAAGCATATCTACACATCCCAGTGTGCACACGGCTCACACTCACAAATTTCAAACATTCCAGACTCAGTATCTGGCACTGAGATGTTTCTTCTGCAACTGCGACCTTGTCGGGGGTCTACAGTGGCCTGATTTCAAGCCAGCTTCTTTGTACATTCATTTATTCATTCAGTAACTTATCAGTGCCTATTATGTTCCAGGCACTAGATGTACTGTGCTAAACAAGACAAAATGGAATTTGACATTTTCCTGGGAGTGAAGGGGTGACAAAACAAACAAATAAATAAACCTTTGGATCATGTTAAGTGTGGTTAACAAGAAAAAAGCAGGTAGCCCCAATCCTAGGGTGGACACTTGCCCGTGTCCTTGAAAGCTCCTGGCTTCCAGCCAGCGGGGCACACCAGATGACAGGGTGAGGAGGAGACGCTTGGTGTATTGGGCGCTTCAGATACAAATGGCAGAGACCAAAATTCAGCCAGCTTAGGGAAAGGGTGCTCTAGGCAGGGCTGCAGCTGGGGCGCTGAGGCCCAAAAGTCACCAGGACTGGGTCACTGTCCCTTCTCTCTGCTTCCCTCTCTCCAGACATCAGCTTCCTGCCCTCTCCTTGCAGTGGCTTTCCTCACAGGATGGAAGGCGTGGCTGCTGACCTATTCTGTGAATTTTACTTTTCACAGTCTCAGTCTTGGGAGACAGCCCGACCCCCAGCATTCTCCAAGTCTAAGATGGAATCCTCAAGGGAAGAGACTCAGTGGTCAGGTCAGAGGTCTCTATTCCTGGACTAATCAGCCAAGGCCAGGGCTGGGACCCCAGAGTACAAGCAGGGAGGGTCCCTACTTCCTGGTCAGCGCCCTGTGGTTGGGGAAGCCTGGCGATCCCAGCGGCCAGAACACCCTGATGAAGGGAGAGCCCTCTGGATGTGTGTCCTCCACACCCTCACCTCAACCCACCCGCCCCACTCCTGCTTTCTCACTTTTATTATCTCACTTCTGCTCCTGAGAGGCAACCCTGTGGCCTGTGCCCCAGCCCGGTCGCAGCTCTTACGGTCACACTCTGCTCTGGGGGCTTCCCTGCTCACCTCCCTTGTGTTGTCCTCATGTGGAGCCCCACCCACTCCATGCGTGACCCCAGGTCACCACCAACACCGGGCTGTTGGGTACAGCAGGTCTTACTGAAGGTCCGGGGTGGCAGATGGGGAATACCCAATGGCTCACAACAAGACCAACTTCCGCTCCACCCATAGAATCATTTCTCACTGTCCTCTGTCCTTCAGTACTCAGACTAAGGATGTTGCATTGGTTCCTCCTTGACCTCCCCCCAGAACTCCCAGCATGTACCCCACATTCCTTGGTACTTTCTAATGCAGTTTTCCGCCTTCACCAAACCAAGCTCCTGAGCCTACCTTGGCATATTCTAAAAATTCATTCGGGCGCTTTGCTGAACAAAAGAATCTTCATTCTGAACCTGAAAAGGACAGGAGAAGCTTTGGAACTGTAGTTATTTGTTTAACTACAAATTCTTAAGGGTCCCATTTCCAACAACCATAGTAAGGACAGGAGGTGAGGGGAGGTGATTCATACATAAACTCTGGTTTGGCCCCAGGATAAAGTGCTGTTGCCCTCAATGCTGAGCTCTTGTAAGGCTGATTGGGAAAACTCACAGGTGGTATAGCCCACTACATATCCTTTGGCGTTAGATGGGGGCTTCCTGCTCAGACCCCTTAGCCTTCCTTTGAGAGAGGGGTTCAAAAAGTTACACAGTAGCCCAATACACTGACAGTCACACAGAGGAAGAAGGAACAGCTCCCAGACTGCAGAGGACAGGACAGCTCAGCAAGAGACAGATCTCGTTCGTAGACAAGAAAGAGTCGTGGAACGCGGGAAGAATAACTCCCGCTGTCAGCTGTATTTTCCGGAGGAAAGTTCAAGTCCAGGCCTGCATTTCCATTGCTGGCCATTTTTACTCAGTGCTGCGGGGATCAGCAAACGCTAAAATTCTAAGAGTTGCCTCCTCTGAATCTCCCTATTGGATCCATAAAGATGTCGTCTGAGAAACTGTGTCCTTACATGTTTCCAGCCACCTAAAGCGATTTCTGTGAACAACCCATCGGGGCCCTCCTTGCGGCCCGGGACAGCCTGTGCAGGGTAGACGGTGCCCACGGAGCATGCGTGCAGAGGTCTGTGAGCCCAGCTGTAGTCCTCCCCAGGGATGAGAGGCAGGGGTGGGGAAACCAGCGCCCACCCTGCTCCTGTCCTCGTCTCTGCCAGAGGTTTCATATGAAGAGAATTACCAAGATCTTGGTGTCCATTCCTTAGAAATCTGCTTTCTCCTTATTAATTCAGATTTCCTGGAGCCCAGACCTACTGATGGACTCCTTCTGACTTTGTGGTTTAGCCTGAGCGAACTGTGGCTGTTTCTGAAAACACATTTAGCTTTGAATCTAGGGCAAGGCTAGTGAGATCTCTTCCCCTTCCTACAAGAGGGAAGTAACAGATATACTGGAGTAAGCACTGGGCCAGGAACCAGGTAACTCTGGGGATCTGGTCTTAACTCCGATGAGGTCTAACCTGAAGTGAGTCGCTTGCATCATAGGGCCTCGGATTCCTCATCGGTTAAATGCATGGTTTGCCTGCGGCAGTTTTCTAAGATCTCAGTCACTCATATCCCCTGTTACACTTTTTGTCACACCTGTGTGTCACCTGTACTATTATATATTCAATATTGTTGTGAGAATTGAATTAGCTTTTTTATTTTTATTTATCTTTTTTTGAGACAGGGTCTCACTCTGTTGCCCGGGCTAGAGTGCAGTGGCATCATGATAGTTCACAGCAACCTCAAACTCCTAGCCTCAGCTTCCTGGGTAGCTGGGACTACAGGCATGCACCAGCGCACCCAGCTAAGTTTTCTTTCTTCTCTTTGCTGTTTGTAGAGACAGAGTCTCAATATGTTGCTCAGGCTGGTCTCGAACTCCAGACCTCAAGCAATCCTCCTACCTCTGCCTCCCAAAGTGCTGGGATTATAGACATGAGCCACCACACCTGCTCCTGAATTAGCTTTTTAACTTGGCTTCATGCCAAGTAATATATCCAAGAAATCACATATTCATTGTGCTAGTTGTATTTCTACTACTATGTTCTAAAATAAAAACTTATTTTTAATCATATTCATCTGCATAACCCCTGAAATCATCCTGAGTAGCGTACACACTTATCTATAACCCTTTGGGAAACACTGGATTAGAGGAATACTTTGGCTCCCAAATGTCTTTCCCCTACTGCAAAATTGTAATAATCCCAAAAAGGAAAAGTAATTTCCAAAAGAAAAAATATGTATAATTCCTGAGCCAACAGCCAGCTTGGAACAAAATGGTTGTGTTTTGACAGCTTTCTCCCTCTTAGAACGAAAGTCACAGGACCCAGTTCTGACTTCCATTTCCTGAGCCTGTAGAATCTACTGGGCCCTGCTCACTGCTCTTTCCTCGGAAGCACCACAGAGTTACACATGGCCTCCTGCCTCCCCAGGGCACAAATCCCAAACCACCCCAGGCCTGCATGCTGTGGCCCAGTGGGAAAGGGTTAATCCCCTACCCCCAGCCCAGTGACCAAGGGTCAAGCCCTTGCATCCTGAGCTGCCAACGGCAATGGTGAGGTTAGAGCAAGCCTTTAGTGGGTGGTGGCCTCATCTGGTTCCCTTCACCCCCCTCTGCTTCCTGGAACTATTTGGATGACACTACCCAAAAGACCCATGGGGATCCTTGGCCGAGAATACTATTCCCTGGGAAGAAATTGGCAAGTGAAAGAGGAGAACTGGGCTCCTCAGCGGGGAGAGGGAGAACAGAAGGTATTTCCCTGGTGAAAGTTGTCTCTGATACTTGCACAACAAAATGGAAATGGAACAAATCACCAGTCAAATCATCAAGATTGCTCTTTTGCTACCTCGGGGATTCCCAAATCTGGCTGGTCATCAGGATCAAAGGCATCATTTGAAGCATTTTTTTAAAATAAAATTAAACATACTCCTATGCTAGTGCTCAGCAATTACACTCCTGGGTATTTATTCATCAGAAATGAAAACATATTTATAGCAGCTTATTCATAATCACTAAAACGTCCTTCAAAGGCTCATATAGGTGAAGAGATAAATTGAGGCACAGCCATAGAGCGGAATACTATTCAGCAGTAACAAGGAATGTGCTACTGACATGACACATACGACAACGTGGTGAATCCCCAAAACATGTGAGAAGCAAAAAAAACTAGACACACGAAATGCATATTGTTTGATTCCATTGATACCACACTTAAGAACAGGCAAAACTAATCTATGGCGACAGAAATCAGAATAGTGGTTGTCTATGCAGGATGAGGGTTGGCAGGAAGGGGAAATGTTCTGGAACCATGGAAATGTTGTCTATCTTGATCGGGGTGTTGGATATACAAGTGCACACATTTTTCAAAACTCCTCCAGTTATACTCTGATGATCTACGCATTTCACTGTACATAATTTTATCTCAATTTAAAAAAAAAAACTAAAAATATACATTCTCTGGTTCCACCCTACTGAATTCCTGCTGAATCAGAATTCCTGGAGGAAAAACCTGAAAAATTATATTTTAAAAACCTCCCCAGGTGATTCTGATACACAGCCAGGTTTGAGAACCTTTGGCTCCTGGGAAAGCTTTGGCTGACATACAGTTAACCAGATTTGGGGAAGTTACATGGCTGCTACTAGGAAGAAAGATCATAAAAACAGCTGTTGCTTACTGAGCACTTGTTATCCTCTCGAATTCTCCCAATAAGCCAACAGGTAAGTATTGTTGTCTTCATTTTACAGACAAAGAAACTGAGGGCAAGGCACTCGCCCAAGTCACCCAGCTGATAAGCTGATAAATAGCAAAACTACTTAGCCCAGCTGTTCTTTACTACAAATCTCATTCTTTCCATCATTCATTCATTCATTCATTCATTCATTCAGCACTCAAAACCAAATAAGTATCGTGTGCCTTCCTGGTTGCCAGGTGCTATGCTGGGTGTTACGCCACACCAACTTGCCCGAGAAGACAGTGGTGAGGAGTGGCTGAGCTAGATGAAGTCCATAAAGCAGCCCTTCCCTCTGCCTGGTGGACTTGGAGAGGGAAAGGGATCCCAGACCTCTTTTGATTTTAGTTATGTGGGTAGTTTTGGGGAAAGGTAGGAGGTTTATGGTTATATAAGCATGACTAAAGAAAACCTCCGTGTTGCTTACTTTGGGAAGTTTCCAGAAGTTAACACCAACAGCAGGTCATGTTAAAAATGGGTTAAAATCATTATCAGATTATGAATAATTCACCAGGCACCCCCTGTTACCCATTTTGTTCTACATAATTGCTTCCTGGAAGTCTGCTCCCAGTGCAGGGAATAGGGAGTACCCATGAAATTGAATATTTCTGCTTTTGACAAGTAAATTTAAACAAAATTGTGAATTCGTTTCAGTCCGCTGCTGCCAGTCCCTTTGAGTTGATAAGCCTCGTTCTTTATCCCAGCAAAATAACTGAGCAAAAAAAAAAGAAACTAAAACGGGTCTAGCTTCTTTAAAAGGGCAATCAGCCCCAGATCTATTCATACCAGGCAGTGTCCCAGGGACTCTAAGTATTTTAGAAGACTCAAGGTGGGCCGGGGGCTGGAGGAGGGATGTCCCAGGGGAATCAGAGTCAAAACCCAAACTGTACCCTGGATAGCATGATATAAGAAAGGAAATGACCAGGATAACAGGAGCAATCATGTCTTTTTTTAAATCAAGACGTAATTCGTTGTACCAAAAGTTCATCCTTTTAAAGGGTACAAGCCACTGGTTTTTAGTATATTCAAAAGATAGTTTAACCATAACTACTATCCAATTCCAGAACATTTTCATGCCCCCAAAGAGACCCTATTCCCATTAGCAGCCACTCTCCATTCCCCTCTCTCCAGCCCCTGGCAACCAGTGAGCTACCTTTTCTGTCTCCATAGATTTGCCTATTCTGGACATTCCATATAGATGGAATCATGTGATATGTTGCCTTTTGCTAATGGCTCCTTTCACTAGCATAACATTCTCAAAGTCAGGCCTGGCACGGTGGCTCACACCTGTAATCCTAGCACTCTGGGAGGCTGAAGACAGAGGATTGCTTGAGATCAGGAGTTAGAGACCAGCCTGAGCAAGAGTGAGACTTGTCTCTACTAAAATTCGAAAATTAGCCAGGCCTCATGGCGCACGCCTGTAGTCCCAGCTACTCGGGAGGTTGAGGCAGGAGGATCTCTTGAGCCCAGGAGTTTGAGGTTGCTGTGAACTAGGCCAACACCACGGCACTCTAGCCCAGATGACAGAGTGAGACTCCATCTCAAAAAAAAAAAAAAAAAAAATTATTTCTGGCAGAAGCCTTACACTTATACCCTCTCAGCTTAGCAACCCAGGGGCAGGGACCCCTTCTCTTCAGCACTGGCTATATCATGCCCATCCTGAAACAGTCATGTGTCCAGGAAATTGAAGTCTAATGTTTGGCCCACGAGTCCCATGCCCACATCTGGGGCCAGATCAGAAGAAGGGGCACAGATGGACAGGGGTAGGTGGTGGGAGGCACACGCTGGGCAACCAACATTAATGGCTGCCAAAGACCTTAATTCAAAGGAGAAGCTCCAGTGTTAGAAACTTCAGACAGCATGGCAGACAGATAGAAGGATATTTTGGGACAGGAGGGACCTTCAATCGACCCCACAGCTCACTCTGTCTCGGTCTGGAGCCAGCCCTGCTCTGGACAGTCTCCTGGGATAGAGCCCTGGAAATCCAGCAGGCGCTTTCCAAATTACAGGGCAACACACACCCCCACAGCAAACCTGGACCAGGCCAGACCTGTCACTTAAACTCACTACCGCCTTAGTCATTTCATTCTGCGTGCGATTTTATTTTTTCCAAACGAATGGAGCAGTCTTTTTTAGAAAATGAAGAAATAACTTCGGCAATTGAAAATAGTTTCTTTACTCTCAGTGGGTTCCACAATTTCAGAAGGACCCTTAAGGGGCTTCAAAGCTCTTCTCAAATAAGGTTAAACCAGATATTAGAGCCAGCTTGCACGTTAAAAAGAGGAAATGAACTGAATCCTCGGTTGTCAGAGCTGGAGGAGCCCATGGGGACCATCAGTTCCCGCGCCTGTTTTACAGAACAAGAAACTGAGGGCCTGCCCGGCCCTGCAGATCAAAAGCGGCAGAGCTAGCGCTAAATCCAGATCTCCCAGCCCAGCACCCCTCCTCCGCGACCAGGCCTCTTCTTGTCTGCACTCTTCCTCCGGAGCACAACTCAGATAAAAAATACAGCTCCAGATACATAGTAAGGGAATAAAAATGAGATGCTGGATGAATGCAAAGACTCACCCATTTTGGGCATTGCAGGAACGCAATCGATGCCTTGGGAGGATTTCTTGCTGAAATCAGCACTGCCTGTGCCATAATCTAGCTGTGAGTCACAGACAGCACAGGAAGCATCTTAATGACATTGCTCTGAGAGAGAGAAGAGGAGAGTACTTGAGGGTAGGAACAGAAAGAGAAGTAGACATTTTTGGAAGTGGGATAAAGAACTGAAATCAACGGACTCATGAGTACTGACAATGTGTAACGTTCTGTGGGCAGCACAAAGACACAGAACCCTCTCTTGCACATTTATAATCTAGTTACCCAGGAAAAGAGACGTTTTGCTGGGACGTGTTTTGGAGTCCTTTTTTAATTCTTTTGTGTGTGGTGTTTTTTTGGTTTTTTTTTTTTTTTTTGCATAAAATGTAAGAGCTCTTTATTTAAGGGCTTAGTTCTTGTCTGCCTTATATGTTGCAAATATTTCTCTTCAGCTTTCATTTGTCCTTCGACTTGTTTTTTGCTTCTGAAGTATCTAATCTGCATATGTGATCACAGCTGCCAATCTTCTCTTTGGTGTTGCCTGAGCTTTGGTGTCATGATTCAATACCCTTTTATTTTTTCTTTTCCTTTTTTTTTTTTAAATAGCCAGTCTTCTCAGAAAAGCGCAATATCCTTTTCTACTTCAACTTTCTTTGTCTGAATTTTCTTCCAGTACTTTTGAATACTTAAATGTTTAAACTAACTGAAATTTATTTTGGCGTAAAATGTGACGTAGGAATCTAAGGATTTTGTTTTTTTTGGTATCATTTTGTTTTTTTCTCAATGGCTAATCAGTTATCCAATAACATTTATTGATCAGTAATTCTCCTTATCTCTCAGTAATGTTTTATAGAGGTGCAGACTGTGAAAATATGTAATTAATTTTTGTTTTCTTAAAATGTATGCATAGGGCCAGGTGCAGTGGCTCATACTTGTAATCTCAGCACTTTGGGAGGCTGAAGCAGCAGGATTGCTTGAGCCCAGGAGTTTGAGACCAGCCTGAGCAACACAGTGAGATTCCATCTCCAGAAAAAATAAAAAAAATAAAAAAATTAGATGTGTGTGGTGGTGCACACCTCTTGTCACAACTACTTTGGAGGCTGAGGCAGGAGGACCACTTGAGCCCAGGAATTTGAGGTTGCAGTGAGCTATGATTGAGCCACTACACTCCAGCCTGGGCAACAAAGTGAGACCCTGTCTCAAATTAATTAATTAATTAATTAAAATATGATAGGAAAGGCATAATTATAGTGACAATAAAAAGTTCAGTGACTGCCAAAGAGTTCAGAGTGTTGAAAAGCTAAAGCACAGGGGATTTTTTGGGCCAGTGAAACTATTTTATATGATACTATAATTGTGGATACAGAATGCTATGCTTTTGTTAAAACCCATACAATTTTACAGCACAAGGAATGAATCTTGATGTAAATAAATTTTTAAAAAATCATTTAGGGCCAGGCGCAGTGGCTCACACCTGTAATCCTAGCACTCTGGGAGGCCGAGGCGGGCGGATTGTTTGAGCTCAGGAGTTCGAAACCAGCCTGAGCAAGAGCGAGACCCTGTCTCTAGTAAAAATAGAAAGAAATTAATCAGACAACTAAAAATATATAGAAAAAAAAATTAGCCAAGCATAGTGGCGCATGCCTGTAGTCCCAGCTACTCAGGAGGCTGAGGCAGGAGGATCGCTTGAGCCCAGGAATTTGAGGTTGCTGTGAGCTAGGATGATGCCACGGCATCCACTGTAGCCCAGGCAACAGAGTGAGACTCTGTCTCAAAAAAAAAAAAAAATCATTTAGTAGCTTGATGGAGCCCGAGATGAAATAAATGCAGAATGTGACAAAACAACGTAACTGCATTAAAATCTATGAAACAACTTCACTGAAGGGTATGGGGGGAGAAAAGGCACTGACTTAAGTAATTTTGGAAATGAGTGGAGTCTGTAAGACTAAAGGCAAAAGAAACTGTACATAAATACTGTATCCTGCTTGATAAAGTTGTTTCACATGGGGGTGCAGGTTAAGAGTTCTGATTCTGCTATACATGTGCACTGAAATCGAACAATTAAGTAAATAGATGGCAGATGGTGGGGGAAATGTCGTATATCCATACAATGGAATATCATTTAGCCTTGAAAAGGAAGGAAATACTGTCACACTCTACGACACGGATGAACCTTGAGGGCATTATGTTAAAATAATCCAGTCACAAAAAGACAACAAGTCTATGATTCCACTCATGTGATGTACCTAGAGTAATCAAACTCACAGAGAAAAAGAAGCTAGAATGATGGTTTTCCAGGGGGTAGGGGAAGAGGGAAATGAGAAGTTGTTTAATGGATACAGAGTTTCAGTTTTACAAGATGAAAAGTTTTGGAGATTGGTCAAACAATAATGTGAATATACGTAACACTACTGAACTATAGGCTTATGGTTAAGATGGTACTGGTAAGCCAGTTTGCTGCTCAAGCATGTCACTTTTCTCAGGAAGTAAAATATCTTCCCAGAACCCATCCTTTTACCTCAATGACCAGCCAGAGATAGGTTGCCTGGTCACCTCCTCGCTGTGGGAATAGTCGACTTTCTAGTTTCTACAATGGAAAGCAGCAAGGGAGAAGGGGGCTGTGAACGGTTGTTGGTTAGTGTCTTCCATGCCTGCCTACCCTCAAACCAGCTGTGGCCAGGGCCATGGAGTCTCAGTTGGTTAGCTCCTAGGGCCAGCTCCACGCACACCTATGGACTGAGGATTTTTTGGCCCGGGGGCAGGGTGTTGCCCAAAGCAAGGGCATATTAGAGGGCATGAAAATATCCAACCAAACAAGAGTTGCAGGGTGTTCATTGTGTGGATGAACTCACAATTCTTGTAACTTGCCAACTTTAATTCCAAGACAAGAGGATAGAAGGATTGGTATGGGTAGCAGTTTAAACACAGGGGTGGAGGAGGATCACCAGGAGAGAGGAGGTTAGGGCTAGAGAGCATTTCAGTGTGGTTGGAGAACAGGCTAGAAGGAGGATAGGTGGAAATAAGGAGTAATCATGGCTGGCCATGAATGCCAAGCGATGCTAATATTTCCTTTAATATTCACAATAGCCACATGAGGTCAGTATTACTTAATTTCCCCTCAATTCCCATGTTCCAGATAAGAAAACTGAGACCTGGAGATGAGTCATTTGGTTTGAGTTACTCACTCAAGAACCAGAGATTAGCCAGACCAGAGTTCAAACCAGATCCTTCTGATTCGTTCCCAGGCTGTCTGACCGCAGAGCCTCCAGGTTTTACAGAGACCCTGCAACGATTTCCTGCAGAAGGAAACTGGCTCAATTAAAGTTACATGAAGTCACTCTCTTGGAAAGATCTGGATGCAGATGCTGTGGACCAGACCCGGTGCTATCTGATGAGTCTGAGATTAGGGTGGGAACTTCATTGTGAAACATATAATCCTCATGCTGAGATGGGATTTCTGACTGAATTTAAAAACAAACAAAAACTATACCGACACTGAGGCCAAAGAACAAGTCCCCCAGACTGCAAAGGTATCATTCTACCACCCCAATATCATCAGGGTTTCCGCAGCTGAAGCCCACCCCTATCAAGTGGAACTGGTGCTGCTGCTGGGCCCAAGGGACAGGGTGAGCCCCTGGGGCTGTCTGCAGTGAGCAGAGTCACGAGAACTGCAGAATGTGACCTCCCAGCTAATTGAGGAAGGCCCTGTTACCATGGCATGAAGCCAGGGATCCTTTGGCCTTTTGCTGCTAGAGGAGACCTCAGCTGATTCGGGTCTCTCCCCTGCTCCCTAGAGCTGACCAGAGTCCAGAATGTCCCAGCCTGTGAGGTCATACACTACAAGTCTCTGTACTTTTTTTTTTTTTTTTTAACAACTTCTAATCAATTTATTGAAACAGTTGACTTAAGCATTTGCAGTGGTGCCTTCAACCTCAACTCCTGGTGCAATACTGATGGCAGTAATCTGTTTAACAAACTCGGAAGGACTGTGCAAGTCAATGAGTGGCTTGTGCATTCTCATCTGGAGGCGATCCCAAGTCTTGGAACCCTCAGTACAGGAGTTTTTCTCGTAGTGATTCTCGAAGTCTTGGTAGACAACAGAACTTTGAGCTTCTTTCCCTTTGCGCCTCTGATCGAGTCAGCACACACCTTCTCCAGGGACTTTACCTTGTGGCTGGTTAGGGTAATTCTAATTTGGTGAATCGTCACCTCTGGCTTCACGGGTGTTTTTCTGGTATCTTTAAAAGCCATAGCTGCGGCGCAACTTCCCAACTGACTTGTTCCTCGCCGAGACCGAACAGCGGTGAGTCAGGAGCAGAAGCGGGCAGAACAGGGCTCCACTGCACCTGCGACTGCGTCTTCCCTGAAAAGAGGAGTCTCTGTACTTCTTTGAGCCTCAGTTTCTACATCTATGAAATGGCAATAACCATAGCTGCCTAATGAGAGATGCTGTGAAACCAAGGGCATCGAGGCTCTTAGCAAAGCCCTCTGCAGTGGAAGGTGTTACTGATACTTAGTCACATCCTTCCTCCCAGCCTCAGCATGGAAAATTCCCACATGTTCCCAGAAGTCTGGTACGCTTGAATGTTGACTCAAAAGAATAAGGTGGATCTCTTTCCTTACATATAAGGTATCCAAAATCTGTAGTCAGACTGTCAGGTTTTAGTCTGAAATGTAGGTTCTTGGCATGCTCATGGCCGAAGAATGACCAGACGCACCAAAGTTAGGCAAGCACAAAAACGAGGTTCATTGAGGAAAGATGGGATTATGGGGCAGAAGCAAGATACGGGTTCCAGAGCATGACACACATGCCACAGGTGATGACTGGGCCCATTGTCACCGCAAAGGGAGAGCCAAAGGAAGGGCACAAAAAGGGACTTGGTTATGTCTGGGTCTTGTTTTACAGTGCCCAGATTGGGATCTCCCTAGTGGCTCAGACATGACCACGGAACCACTTTGATTAGACAGTTGGGAGTCGCATTACTATGCATGCGGTTTGCTCTTGGTCAATCTCGGGACTCTACCGTGTTGCTTGTCCGGTGCATTCTTTTGCAGCTGGAGTGCTAAGTTCTGATTGGCAGATCCCTAGGGTATTCCCTCCTTCCCAGATATGGCAGTCGCCGGGGAGATTAGGGTAGGGCAGGACCAAGATGGGGTCATAGCACCCACTTTCATCCCTAGGAGGCCGGAATCACCTGATACCTACCTAACAATATCACTTGAGAGGCAACTAGGCTAGTGGTAAAAAGCGTGGCCTTTGGTCTTGGACAGATCCCCCTGAATTGAAGCCTTATGAGAGACACCTGTACCTCTGGCTAAGTTAATTTCTCTCTCCAAATCTCAGTTTCCTCTCCTGTAAAGAAGTAAGTAATGGCAAATTTACCTCAGGGGTTTCACAAGGATTAAGTGAATAATACAGGTCGAATACCTGACTCTTGGTATAGATATATTGGATGTATAATGTGTTCCCATTTCTTTAAAATAATAGTATATACATATTCATAGGAAACAATTTAGAATATTCTCTAAACTGTAAGCAGTATCTTGGTGTAGGAGTTGGAGAAAACAGGGACCTGCCTTTTTCTCTAGCAAAGTTTGATCTTTAAAAAAAAAGACATTAAAAATTCAACTGTATTTAAAACAAAAAGTTGTAATATCGAGGTAAATAAATAACATCTAAACAAATAAATGAAGACAGCGAAGGCAGAGCCAGGCCCAACTCTGAGAGACTCTGAGGAAGCATTTCTGCTCTCCTGCCCCCAGCCCAACTCCGCCCTAAAATGCCGCCCCTCCCGGGGGCCAGAGGGCTGCATTCCCGGGATCGAGCCGGTGGCCCCCAGCCTCCCTCCTGCACAAAACCCGCACAGCCAGGCTCCAACCCCGCCGGCCACGGGTGAGTGCTTTCAGGGTCTCTTGCAGGCCTGCACGCCCCCAGGCCGAGATGAGAGGGTGGGCGGCCCGAGACCCGGTGCCGGGCAGAGCAGGTCCGGGGAACCGCAGCCCTGCTGAGTCAGCCCGGCGGGCGGCGCGCGCCACCGCGTGACCCGCGCCCACGTGACGCGCGCGGGGCCGGGTCACCAGCGCCGTCGCTGCAGCAGCCGCGGGAGGCGTCCGTGTAAGTGGGGAGCGGGCTGGCGGGACCCTCCTCGCGGGCGGGGAGACGCTGCCCCAGCCGTCCGGCACCCCGGGGCCAGACCCTGGGCTGGCCGGTAGGGGCGATGGGACCGCAATCGGGTTGGGGGAAACACAGTACCCCACCGACGGCCGCGCGGGCCCCCTCGCCTGGGCCTTCCCGCTCCGGCTGACCGCAGTGCTGGAGAACCAAGCGTCCTTCCTCCGGAGCGGTTGCCTTTACCCCATTGTGCTTTGGGGGAAACTGAGGACCCTCAAGGCAAGGCAGGCTGGTGGGTGCACTCCTCCCCTAATACTGACAGGGCACACGCCTCCCAGCCAAAGCCTGTATCGCCCCGCCTGTTCTAGTAGCGCAGGACGACCCCACGACCCCTCTACTTGAGGAAGAGTCTGGTGGCGGGTAGAGTGTCCAGTCCCGGGGGAGGCAGGGGCTTGGGAAATTGGGGCCGAGTGGAGCTGCAGGACAATGATAATAGCCAACGTGTTGGATATTGACTATGTGGTTTACATGCATTCTCTCATTTACATCCCCCATCGTGAAATCTGTGAGGAAGGTACTGTTGTCCCCATTTTTACATAGGAGGAAAGGAGTTCATAGAACTCGGGTCCTTTGGCCCCTCCTGCAGTTGCTAATTGGAGGAGCTGAGATTAGAACCCAGGTCCGTCCCGCAGTAGCGCCTCCTGGTGGCCGGTGCGTGGTGGAGGCGGCCGGCCTAGCCTGCTGCTGTGTGCACTGATGGGGCTTTTTTCCTGGCTGCAAGAGCTTGGGAAGGGGGTTGTTGCTGGGTGAGAAGGGCGTCCTCCATCCCCTCAACCACCTCCATCCCCGTCTCTGTCCCTCGCAACTGATTCCTTTTGTCATGCCCTCTCCCCCACTGCAGGACAAGATGAAGCTCATCATCCTGGACCACTATTCTCAGGCCAGCGAGTGGGCGGCCAAATACATCAGGAACCGCATCATTCAGTTTAACCCAGGGCCAGACAAGTACTTCACCCTGGGGCTCCCCACTGGTGCGTTGTTGGATGGAGAGAGTGGGCATCAGGGGTTTTTAAGGGGCCAGGTACCGGGACTCACTCAGCCAAGGGATGTCGCGGAGGGCTCTGAGGTCCAGTTGCTAGGGGAGAACATCTCC
Organism: Avahi laniger; assembly: GCA_963575035.1. NCBI lineage: Eukaryota > Metazoa > Chordata > Mammalia > Primates > Indriidae > Avahi > Avahi laniger. Next base: position 10,566 of record CAUYSK010034845.1, on the reverse strand, counting down.
ACTGCCGCTTTCACATACAAAACAGAGGACTCGGCTTCCTCCATGGGTGGGTTTAGTTGCTGTCTGCTCCTGCTGAATCCTGGAGCAGGAGGGATCTTGGTTAGGGAGGAAGAACTTGATTTTCCGGCTACATCCTAAGTCAGCCCTGTCAACCAGGGTTCCTTCCCAGAATTAGGTCCTGATGACTTAAGGCATCCATTTTATGTAATGAATTAATTCCCCCCCTTCTGTGCATCTAGAAGGTACTAGCTAAGTACTATCCTTGGGAGAATTGAGAAGAATAATTTTCTGTAAGGCTTAATTAAACACTGGACCGAAGTGAGAAAGTTCCAGTTTCTTTTGGAAAAAGTCAGAATGTTGCCTTTTCAGGAAGATATTTTGACTCCAGTTCCTCAAGGCAAATGTCTTATTTTTTTCAGAAATGGGTGGATTTGCCCAAATGGCCATACCCATCCACTAGAGTGGAAGGTCATCAAATTTTTTCTTTAAATGACCAAATAGTAAGTATTTTAGGCTTCACTGGCCATATGATCTCCATTGCAGCGACTTAACTCTGCCATTGTACTGTGAAAGCAGCTACAGACAGTATATAAATGAATGAGTGTGGCCATATGCCAATAAAACTGGGTGTATGGACACTGACTTTGAATTATATAATTTTCACGTCACAAAATATTCTTCTTCGACTTTTAAAAATGATTTAAAGGCTGGGCGTGGTGGCTCGCGCCTGTAATCCTAGCACTCTGGGAGGCCAAGGCGGGCGGATCGTTTGAGCTCAGGAGTTTGAGACCAGCCTGAGAAAAAAACGAGACCCTGTCTCTACTAAAAATAGAAAGAAATTGGTCAAACAACTAAAAATAGAAAAAATTAGCCAGGCATGGTGGTGTGTGCCTATAGTCCCAGCTACCTGGGAGGCTGAGGCAGGAGGATCATTTGAGCCCAGGAGTTTGAGGTTGCTGTGAGCTAGGATGACGCCACAGCACTCCAGCCTAGGCAAGAGAGTGAGACTCCATCTCAAAAAAAAAAAAAAAAGATTTAAAAATGTAAAAACCGTTCTTAACTGTACAAAAACAGGCAGCAGGTTAGATTTGGCCTGTGGGCTGAAGTTTGCATTGGAGGTTTGTAGGAGTGGCATCTACCTGTACCTGTGAAACCACCTCAGGCCCTGTGGGTGCTGTGCTCACATCCTAACTGCGGCACCACCCAGCCCCTGCATGGGTCAGACTCTGGGCTTTGCTGCAACCCCTCCCTGGTTCCCAGCATTGCAGAATCAGATCCAAGCTCTGTAGAGTCGCATTCAAGGCTCTCCAAGACCTGGCCTCTCCCTGCCTGTCATGGTTGAACCAGCATAGCGTGTCCATCTGGGTTCCTTGGAACATTCCTTCTGCTGGATGCAGCACCAGTCAGGCTTCTGGGTGGAAACCACAGAAACCAACTCCAGCTAAACTAGGCAGAAAAGGAGTTTGTTGGCTAGATACTGGGGGAGCTCACAGAATGTATGGAGAGGCTAGAGGTCTGGAAAATGGCAGGAGTGGGGAAGCTGTGTGGCCCAGGCATGGCTAAGCCCTTGTCACAGGGACTGATAATTTCGGTTGGGGTGGGGGGAGCTGCCACTGTCACTCATTCAGCAGGTATTTATTGAATCTCCTCTGTATGCAAAGCTATTCTAGGCTCTGGGGATACAGTAATGAACAAAAAGGATATGAATTCCTGCCTTCCTGAAGCTTAAATTACAGTGGGAGAGACAGATAACAAACAAGTTAATTAGCAAAATACAGAGTATGTCAGATGGTGATTAGAGGGAAGGAGAAAAGTGAAGCAGGAAAGAGGACTAGGGAATGTCTAGCTACAGGGCTGGGGGCTTGCAATGTTGGATATGGTGGCTGGGAAGGGCTCTCCGAGAAAGTAGATTTGAGGAAAGGCCTGAAGGGGTGAGAGTTAGCCATGCAGATACTTGAAGAGCATCTGTGGTAGAGAGAAAAGCATGTGCAAAGGCCCTGAGGTAGAAGTGCCTAGAGCAGGGTGAGGATCGGGGAGAGGTAGCCAGGGGCCAGGTTATGTGGACCCTTAGTACGGACTGATATTACTGAGGGTAAAATGAGATGCCATTGGTGGGTTTTTTAAAAAGGGAATAACACCATCTGATTTGGATGGGGTTTTTTCCTCCCATCTTTTTGTTTTGAAAAATTGCAAATATTCAGAAGAGTTGAAAAAACAGTGCAGTATCAGTCACCTAAATTCCCCAACTGTTAACATTTTGCCACATTTGCATTTATCTTTCTCTGGCTCATGTTTCATGTTCTCTGTCAACACACGTTTTTTTCTGACCCACTTGAAATTAAGTTCCATATATCCTGACACTTTACCGCTAAATCCTTCAGCATGTGTCTCCTGAGATTAAGAATATTCTCTTACATAGTTATGATACCATTATCATGCCTAAGAAAATGAAAAAATCATCCTGTATCATCTAATATACAAACTGTATTCAAAATTTTTTCCTAATTGTCCACATTTATCTTTTTTTTTGAGTCTTGCTCTGTCACCCAGGCTAGAGTGCAGTGGCATCATCATAGCTTACTGCAGTCTCACACTCATGGGCTCAAGCGATTCTCCTGCCTCACCTTCCCTAGTAGCTGGGACTACAAGTGCGCACCAGGACACCTGGCTAATTTTTGTATTTTTAGTAGAGACAGGGGTCTTGGTCTTGTTCAGGCTGTTCTCAATCTCCTGACTGCAAGCAGTGTTCCCACCTCAGCCTTCCAGAGTGTTAGGATTACAGGCATGAGCCACCGTTACCGGCCTTTTACTCTTAATGTACAGTGTCCTCCTGCCTTTTATCATGTGCGTGTTTTATGACATTGACTTTTTAATGAGACTCAGGAGTTCGCTGCTCCTCGAGGAAGTCTTGCCTGTGCTTCCCCGTCACAGCTGACACTCCTGCTTTGTGTCCCCACTCCTAGACAGTGAGCTCCTCTAGGGTAGCTACTGTGTCTTGCTGCTCTGCATCCTTATCTCATGGCCCTGCACCTCGCACATAGTAGTTGTTCAGGGAGTATCATGTCGATAATTAAGTCTGATGTTCACTCGGGTGCTAATCAGAGTGGTTTTGATCATCAGTGTGCTGGGCACTGGGGATTCAGCAGTCAGTAAGACAGACACAGCCCTGCCCTCCTGCAGCTTACAGTCTAGCGGGCAAAGAAGCGTTAAACAAGCAGTTAAGGGATGGATGGCAGTTAGGATTGGAGCATTGGGTAGGACTTCAGATCTGACAGGTCTTGTAGAGCAGCCCTGATTCACTCCTGTGTGCCGCCTGGGCGGGCAGGAGCTAGGGCCTGACGGGGCGTTCGTGGCTGTGGCCTCTCTTGCAGGGAGCACCCCACTTGGCTGCTATAAGAAGCTGATTGAGTACTATAAGAATGGGGACCTGTCCTTTAAGTACGTGAAGACCTTCAACATGGACGAATACGTGGGTGAGTCTCACCTGACGGCAGGCGAGTCAGGCTTCTCTCGCTGGCCCAGCCCTGGAGAGGAATGGCGGCGTCTCGGAGCCGGTAACGCTTGGTGGCAGGCTCAGTTGTCAGCGCCTGTCTCTCTCAGGCCTTGGTTCACTCAGCTGCAAAATGGGGCAAATAAAGCTGCCCTCACGGGCTGTAAGCATTAAATGATAGCATAATCCATATGGAAATTTCTTATATATAACACTTGATAAATATTAGAGTATATTTTCTCCCTTGCCAGCTCCCCAACTCCATGCCATTTCTTTCTGGAACAAATGATTGCAGGTGGGATCCTGGCTGGGGTGTGTCCCAGGGTCTGTATCTGGACTTGCTCTCCAGGATGCGTCCTCCGGCTCCCCTTTCTGCACTTGGCGGGGAGCTGACCCTGGGTTCTTTCTGCTGCTGAAAAGCTTTATGCCTCTGTCACCTCCCCTCCCCCCAGTCATTTTGTAATGGCTTCACTTTAAGCCCATTTTTTTTTAAATTGTGGTAAAATACACATAACATTGAAATTTACCACGTTAACCACTTTTATATGTACAGTTCAGTCATGTTAAATACTGAAGATGGTTGTGCAACCAATTTCCAGAACACTTTTCATATTGTAAAACTGAGTCTCTATACCCGTTAAACAACAACTTCCCATTTCTCCCTTTCCCCAGCCCGGAAACCACCATTTTACTTTCTGTTTCTATGAGTTTGACTACTCATATAAGTAGAACCATAAAGTCTTTGTTGTGACTGGCTTCTTTCACTTGGCAAAATGTTCTCAAGGTTCACCTGTGTGGTAGCATGTGTTGGAATCTCCCTCCTTTTTAAGGCTGACTTTAAATATTCTAATATTCTTTTTTATTTATTTATTTTTTGAGCTATGTCTTTTTTTAAAAGTTTTTATTCTAATAGGATTTGGGGTACAAGCTGAATTTCGTGACATGTATATTTTGTGTAGTGGTGGAGTCTGGGCTTTTGTGTACTCATCACGAGAGTAGTGTCCATTGTACCCCATAGGTAATTTTTCATTCCTCAGCTTTAAATATTCTTAATGTTTAACATCAAACAGTATATATTTTCTTTAAACATTCTTTTCCCTCCTGGCTAAAAAAAAAAAAGAAAAACATTTTGGGAAGCCCTGAGATAATTCTCTCCAACCACCTGGCGTTCAAGTTGGGATGCAGGCTGACCAGGGAATAACTGGGGGTGGATGGAGGGGGGGAGGGGTGTGCTTGCTTTCTTTCCCAGATGGGCCAGTCCTACCCCAGTGGCCAGGCCATCTCCAGAGGCCCAGAGTATCCCCAACCTCTGGCCTATGATCATTGCCTTGTGAAAAGGAGATCAGAATGAGGGGATTTCCCAGACCTCTGATATACAACTACTCCAGACCAGCCCCGTGGTCACAGATGGTGGCGGTGGGTGGGTAGACACTTACAGACACCAGCTCGGTGTGTCCAAGTGACTAGAGGTCAGAGGACTGGTGTCCAAGGCTCCCTGATGGGCAATGCAATCACCGAAGTCTTTGCAGGTCAGGATGGTATCCCAGCGTCCTCCCTCTGGCTCAGCTTGGGTGTGACTGAGTGTCCCATGTCCCCACAGGCCTTCCTCGAGAACACCCAGAGAGTTACCACTCCTTCATGTGGAACAACTTCTTCAAACACATTGACATCCACCCAGAAAACACCGACATTCTGGATGGGAATGCAGCTGACCTACAGGCTGAATGCGATGCCTTTGAAGAGAAGATCAAGGCTGCAGGTGGGATCGAGCTATTTGTTGGAGGTGAGTATGGGAAGGAGGACAAGACTCCATCCCTGTCTCCAAACAGCTTCCTCTGTCTGCTAAGGACAGCAGGGCCGCTTAACGCTTTGTGGAGGCAGGGAAGGCACGGAGAAAGTGGGAGCCCTAGGTCCCTGCCCTGGCTCTGCTACTCAGGAAATGGGTTATGTTGGAGATAGACTATTCCTGCATTTGATGCTTTGTCTGTAAATTGAGAGGTTCGGTTTTGGACTCTGAGAATCTCTGTACTCCCCAGTCTTAAGATTTTTATGGGTCAGTCATGGAATTTATCTAAACATTTAAGGTCACGGACTCGTGTAGTTCCAGAAGATTCCACACAGCCTTTGCATGCTATATAGATAGCCAGTTGAACTCCAGAGAAGTTATGTGATTCACTCGAAGTCAGACGGCTGGGAGCAGTGGCCAGAAAGCAGGAACCTCGGGTGTCTGCCTCTCAGATCTGTGCTCGTTCCTGCTTTGGGCTGCCCTTGCATGTGTCCATCTCTTGCCACCTCTGGAGTCACCCACAGGGGTGTAAAGTTGGGCTGCCTTTTACTGCTCTAGATCTAACTCTTCTGTACCTCAGGGTGGGGAAGAGGAGAGCAGGAGCTCTCACGTTCTGAGATTTTATAAGCTTGGCAGCCCCTGGCTGGGTCCTGTGTGTGTTTCATTTGCTGCAGCCCTATCCCCGCAGTAGGACCCCCAGACTATAGGCAGGAGAGACACAGAAGTTACGCTTTCCCCACAGTCTGTGGAGGCAGAAACTATTTGGAGGGCTCCTTACTTAGCTTTCTGAGGGTGATAGCAAGTCAGCAGTGTCTATGTGTGCCTCAGAAGTGGCTGGAATGGAGCAGGTCACATGCTTCCTTAAGGCATACCTACCCAGGGGCGCAATGGGAAGAGAGATACAGTTTTCAAGGACTTTTTTTTTTTCAGACCCTAGTTAGGGAAGGAGAGATTGTACATCCTTGAAATCTTGGATCCCCAGCACTCACCGCACCGCCCTGGCTCTCTCCCCGTAGGGATTGGCCCCGATGGACACATAGCCTTCAATGAGCCGGGCTCCAGTCTGGTGTCCAGGACCCGTGTGAAGACACTGGCCATGGACACCATCCTGGCCAATGCTAGATTCTTTGATGGAAAGCTTGCCAACGTGCCCACCATGGCCCTGACGGTGGGCGTGGGCACCGTCATGGATGCTAGAGAGGTAAGGGCGAAAGGGGTCCACCAGCCTTGGCGGGGTAGGGTGGACTTGTCTTTTTGTTGTTAATTTGAACTATAAAGGTACCACCTGAATACATTCTTACCAAGATGAAGACATAAATAAAGCTAAAATGCCAGCTGACCCTGTCACTGTTCATCTTTCCTCTCTAGAGGTAACCATTGTTCCCAGTGTGGGGTGAATCCTTTGAGCACTTTTCGAAGCCTTTGACCCAACCGCCCAGGGCTGCAGGCTCCCTGGTCTCTGCTTATGTGCCCTTCTGTGCTTCTCCCGGGCAGAGAGGAGCCCAGCACCATTAATGTTGCGATATGAATTTGTACCTGCCCGGGTACTGAGAGGGACTTTCTTGTTCCCTGTTGGTGGAGGTCATCGTTTGAGGGGATACCAAGGATGTTTGTGGATATAACCCTATGCTCAGAGATTAATAAATACGGTGAAGTATGATTAAAATATAAAGTGTCTCAAACTGAATTTAGTGAGTTTTTCCCCTAAAAAATTTGGTGTCATTTGAACTTGAATTTTTTGCAGTTCTAATTTCCTTACTGTCTTTCATTAGAATTTCAGAAGCATTTTCTCTTCCTTTCTGAGGTATATTGGGTGAGAAGTAGCTACAGACATTTTAGCTGTAAATTTCTTTGCCCAAGTCTATAAACAAGCACCTAAATCAGTGAACAGTTCTCTGTTTAAAGTGAACCTTTGTGAAGTGAGTAACCTCACATCAGTACCTAGGGGGATACTCTGCTATTTTGGGCCTTTGCAGCTTGTAAACACTAGGGTTTGAGGGCTGGCCTTATCCCTGTGAGGTTATCTTGATCTGGGAAATGACCAGGGGCTGGCAATAGGAAATTCTCTTTTCTAAAATGAGTTCTGGCCCAGGCATGGTGGCTCACGCCTGTAATCTCAGCACTTTGGGAGGCTGAATCGGGAGGATTGCTTGAGGCCAGGAGTTCAAGACTAGCCTGGGGAACATATTGAGACCCCCATTCCAAAAAAAAATGAGAAAAAATTAACCAGGTGTGGTGACCCACATCTCTAAAAAATCAATCAATAAATAAAATGAGTTCTGGATTGCTGAGGGGTCCCGAATAAATAGTCACATCTCTCTATGCCTCTATGTTCTCATCTTTTAAGAAAGTGATAGTAAATCCTGTTCACAACTCTGTGATACAAATGAATTAAAACAAAAGGAAATTTATAGAGCTGAGTTTGCAGGGGGCGGGGGTTTTGTTTTGAGACAGGGGTCTCACTGTATCCCAGGCTGGGGTACAGTGGCAGGATCATAGCTCACTGCAGCCTAGGACTGTGTGTGTGCCACACAGTCTGGCTAATTTTTTAATTTTTTTTTTTTCAGAGATGGGGTCTCACTATGTTGCCCAGACTGGTCTTACACTTACGGCTTCAAGTGACACTCCTTCCTCAGCCTCCCAAAATGTTTGGATTGTAGGCATGAACCACTGTGCCCAGCCTAGAGCTGAGTTCTTCAGGATCACTTATATGTTCTTGATATTTTTTAACTATTAAGTGGAGTCTGTGCCTTTCTTCTGCATGAACAAAAAGCATCACCCCCCCCCAAGTCATGTTAGTTAGTGGGTTTACTGCTCTGAACTGAAGGTGACCAGATTAAGGGGCAGCCTTTCTGGGATTGAGCCTCAGGGGCCCCGCAGATAATTCCCAACATGGCTTCCAAAGCCGCACGGTGGGTGGTACAGATTGGGACCCCTCTTTCACAGACTGTGAAAGGTCACTCAGCTGTTGGGATGAGAGGTGCGGGCCTTTGCGTGACATGTCTGATCACAGGACACCGTCACAGTCATCATCAAAGACGCCTGGAAGCCCTGTCATGTGGTGGTCAGGAGCATGGACTGTGGGGTCACAAATAACCCTGGGCAAGTTACTTAAGCCCCTGGAGCCCCATTTCCTTATGTGACATGGGGACAACGACCCTCCCTCAGGTTGTCTGGGTGGATGGAGCACGTGGAGCACTGAGCATGGAGCACGTTCGTTGCACAGTAGCTACTTACACGCTTGGGGCGGCTGGACTCCTCCCCTCCATCACGGGCTTGCTCTCTGGTCCCCAGGTGATGATCCTCATCACAGGTGCTCACAAGGCGTTTGCTCTGTACAAGGCCATCGAGGAGGGCGTGAACCACATGTGGACCGTGTCTGCCTTCCAGCAGCATCCCCGCACTGTGTTCGTGTGTGACGAGGATGCCACCTTGGAGCTGAAAGTGAAGACCGTCAAGTATTTCAAAGGTGAGGGAGGTGGCTCTGGGGGGAGGTGCTCAGGCTCAGGGTGGGCCAGGAGTGAGGAGAGGATCTAGCTCTCATCCTCTGCCAGTTTTATTGATAATAAAAAACGATCTTAATAAAAATCGCAGTACACAGCCATTTCTCTTCCACCCGTAACTGCAAGGGTCCATTTTTGGAGATCTGTTTGCTCTGAGGAGGAAAGAAAAATGCAGAGTTGCAGTCCAAGGGCCATGCGGTGATGTCCTTGCAGTGATATTTATCGAGCTTCAGGTTTTCTCTTTCCGGTCTCATCAGGCCTTTCCCCTCTAGGCGAAGCGCTCAACTAGTTATCATGAGGATCTTTTCTTTTACTTTAAAAGGATAGGTACTGCTTTAGGCAGACTTAGGTGAAGATTCTCCTTTACTAAGCAGGTAAATTAGGAATTTGTTCTTTGGTGAAAAGATTAACCTTTAAATAGCCAACTCCCATAGTGACTGAATTTATAAAAGTTCCATGAACTCTAGCACTGAGAATAAGAAATTCTTTTCCTACCCTTAGGGTGTTTATCATTTGAGGATCACAGAGGAAAGAGAGAAGTGTCAGTTTTAGGACAAAATTTGAGAGCTCCTGGATGTTATTGTTGATAATGGCGGAACTCTTGCCTCTACTTGCATTAACTACTTTTTGTTTTTAATTTTTTGTAGGTTTAATGCTTGTTCATAACAAGTTGGTGGACCCCTTGTACAGTATCAAAGAGAAAGAAATTGAGAAAAGCCAGTCTTCTAAGAAACCATACAGCGATTAGCCTGTGCTGGGACCTAGTATCAAATACCTCATAGAGACAGGCAGGTCTTTCTGGAAATTGTCTTTAGGAGAACAGAATTGTATTTCTTTAATCCGGTGTGGTTACGTCAGATAAGTGGATGAACCTTTTGTTCTTGGCTTTCAGGCTAGGAGCCTAGTCATGAAGTTTAGCTACAGGGAGAATGACTATAACTTAATCAGGAAAAAAAAATCTCTGAAAAATGTACGGCATCATTTTGATGTCTGGCAAACCCAGGTTAGGAGTAAACTGTTTGTTCTGCCTCAGCCACTGTTCATATGGACAACACACTCCCGTCAGAAATTCCTGTCCTTACGTGCACTGATTCTCGAGTGGGAGGGAATTAGGGGTCTGTGTATATTGAACATGACCTCTCTGGAGAGTCTTGGCAGCCCCTCTTATACAGGCCTGCCCCCATTTGAGAGTCATTGTTCCAGATAAGGCACAAGCTCTCTCAGCATCTAAAAGAAGTGCAAGGAAGCAGTCTTCCTGGTCAGTACCAAGTGCCGTGGAAGACAATCTCCTTGCAGCCGGCCCCTCTGTGAACTGGGAGGACTCCTTGGGGAAGGGTTTGGGTGGGTGGGGCCAAAGAGGTAGCTTTTGCTGATAAACTCAGAGTCTCAAGGGGCCCAGCCACGTCAAACTTCTCTCCCTCAGGGACCCTCCGGCACCAAGAGGAGAAAGGCGGAAGCCCTTTGCCCACAAGAGCCCTGTGTTTTTGTCAGAGGTCTCACTGTGGCTCCTCTCTAACATACTCATTAGTAAGCAGGAGGCCCGCTGGGGCAGTAGACACTGCCACGACTTTGTGTTGTGTTCAGCCAGAGTGAGGTGAGTTTAGTTGCAACACATGAGTGTCCTGCTCTCCTGCTTCCCTAAGAGCTGAGTGCCAAGACAACATACCGAATGCTTCTCATACTGTTTCCCCACTTAAAACACCCTGCTCTTCTAGCCTCTTGGGTTCATGTGGTGTGGCCTGATGCTCTCAGAACATCAGGAAAACAATCCTTTTGCCCATTTCTCC
>CAUYSK010034843.1:0-11077 GCA_963575035.1 Avahi laniger | reverse complement strand
TAAATGGGCAAAGGACATGAACAGAAACTTTTCAAAAGAGAGACTAATGGCCAATAAACACATAAAAAAGTGGTCAACACAAGTACTCACCATCAAATTGGTACTAACTGACCAACACTAAGGTATTAACATGGTAGTAATACTCACTGAGTGCTGGTCAGGGGAGGAGGTTGAGGGTAAAAACACAACTAATGGAAGTGGAACGCACTATTTGGGAGGAGGGACATGCTTGTAGCCCTGGCTTGGGCAGAGCAAATGCATTTCATGTAACCAAAATGTTTGTACCCCCATAATATCCTGAATAAAAAAAGAAAACAAATTTTCATAAATTTGTTATAGACAAAGTTCAAAATATAACAAATATGTTTTTTAAAAAATATATCTACTAATAAGGAGAATAAAATTCTTTTTTCTTGAGGAGAGGCTAACATTTTGCTTAATTGAGATTCAAAGTCAATGTCCCCTTTCATCAAAATCAATTGCAAATGTCTATTAATGCAGATATGTACTGAGATTTAATGTATTGCATCTTTGAAAATATCTTTTTAAAGTATTCAAAATCTGATATTAGGTCACAAGCTATGATTTTATAATTGAGTATCTAAGTCATTTACAGAATCCTATTAGGTTATTTTCCTGTTGTCTTTTAGGGGGCTACAGGATACACTGCAGGTTAATTACTTCCAATCAAAGGTTCAACTGGAAGCTTGACGGAATCCTATTAGGTTATTTTCCTGTTGTCCACTGCAAAGTTACATAGAAATGGAGATTTCACTTTTTTTTTTAACTTTTGATAAGATGGGAAAGTTTATAAAGCAACTGCTATTACTGTAATTCAAACAATATTGGTCATTATCAAAATGTCTTTACCACAGCATAGCTTTGCATATAAGCACTGTATTATCTTGTAATTTTAGATTTAATTCATCAATAAACACTGCCAATTCTGCAACAAAAACTAATTTACAAAGCCATTCAGTGTTTTATAATAGGGCTTGAGGGAAGTTTTTCTTGCTCAGAAAAATTTCAATCTTAGCCCTGATCTGAAAAAAATAATTGCAATGAAACTATACCATTAACCCATCAGATTTCCATGTAGTAGGACAAGTTAGGATATTCAGATTCTATTCTGACAAAATTTCACAAACTAAAGATGGTTAAATTGATGAGAACAAATGAAGTTTGAAGATAACAGTAGTGTTAGTAGCACATAAAAGACTCAAATATTTTCCACAATGTACTTGCTAGTAAATAGGTCAAGGAATAACCATATGCCTTATGTTTTAACAAACTTTGTAAATCTGTCCAAATACCCTCTTTTTGCTACACATATCTTAGTAAATTCCACTTCAGATTGTACTGAATTAGTTTTTTCTTAACTTTGAAAATGTTCTCAGCTATAGTTATTCCACACATACTATTCATAGAGGCTAATTCTTCAGTCACTCCAAACTAATAATTGACTGGAATAAACAGAATAGTATCAGTAACATCTCAAGTCTTCAAGAGGCAAGAAAAACTACTTGAAATCAGTTGCCTTGTTGTTTCTAATTGACTATTGATATTGTAAATATTTCATTTTCCTCAGCCCTTCAAGCACTGTTCTTGCCATAATGCTAACAGTCTTAAACAAATTTGTTTTCTGTGGACACGTTTCTTTGCACGTTACAGTCAAATGCAATTTAATAAACTTGCTCTCAGTAAATGAAGTGACTTTCCCTGGTTGACTAAGAAATGAGCCACATGGAAACTTACTTTGGTTGTAGTCTCATTTTCATGCTAAGATGTTTAATAGAGGTATTTATGGATGATATTTTAGGTTTTTGCCAAATAGTAAAACAAACAAAAAAACGACTAGAAAACTTCGGCATCTGAGCTATATTAGCTAATGCATATAAAGCATCCAGCACAATGCCTGGATTATACCAGATACCCTATAAATGGTAATTCCCTCCACCCGATGATTGAATATTTATCAACAGGCTAAAGATATCTAAAATATCACACTAAATATACATTACTAGATTCAACATGCTAATGAGTTGCATTTATATTCACAAGTATGATTGCACTATAATTTGCCTTTCTAATACTCTTCTTGATGATAGGATTATAGTAGCAACATAAAATGAGCTGGGCTACTTGCCCCCCCTTATTTTTTTTTCCTTCTTTTGGATTTCTTTACCTAAAATAAAGAATATCTAGTCTTTGAAATTTTGGTGAATTGCATTTATAAAACCCTCAGGGTCTGACTTTTTAATGGATAGATTTTTATAATACCAATTCATGTAATGGTTATAGGTTCATTTGAAATATCTTTTCCTTTTTGAGTCAATATTGGTTAATTATACTTTTGTAAAATATGGTCTAATACCTCTAAGTTATCAAATATACTGGCACAAAGGTATTGATGTGTTATAATTTTTACTTATTTTTTATTCTTATTATTTTATGCTTCCTCTGTCTTGACTCATCTTGACAAATAATGTTTTAAGTCCTTTCTAGAATTCTGCTTTTGATTTTGTTGGTCTTCTCTATTACTTCCTTATTTTCTATTTAATTCATTTCTCCCCTTATTTTTTTCTGTTGTCTTTGCATTTTCTCTCTTCCATTTCTAACTTGAGTTAAATGATTACCACATTAATTTTGTATTTTTTCCTAATGTGTGTGTCAAAATACTACTTAGTTCCATTTCACAAATTTAACATAAATGTTTTCATCTTAATTATAAATATTTATGAACACAAGGCCATAAGTATATTAGTGGTTCTGTGGTTGTTGCCATTTGCTTAGGTGTTCAATATATCTGAAAGAATGTATATTATTAGACAGTTGGGGAATAGGTTCTAGATACACAGCCATTAGATTAAATTTTAATTATTTTTTCAAATTCATTTTTTTTTCCTATTCATTGGTTTCTGAGAGAAGTATGTTAAAAGTCTGTGGCTATAATTACTGATGTGTCAATTTCTCCATGTAATTTTCATTTACTAATTGTGAAGCTGTGTTATTAGGGCACATAGTGGCTAGACAATTGTTACTTCCTGATTAATGATTCCCTTCATTATTAGGTAATGACTCTTTAATGCCCCAAAGCATTAGAGCTTAGGGACATTAAAGCCTTAAAGCCAATTACAATGGTTTCTCAGTATCCTCAGCGGATGAGTTCTCGTACACCCAAAACCCCCAGGATAGCAAAATCCATGGATACGTAGGTCCCTCATATAAAATGACATAGTATTTCCACATAACCTATGCATATCCTGTCATGTACTTTAAATCATCTCTAGATTACTTACAATGCCTAATATAGTATAAATGCTATATAAATAGTTGTTATACTGTATTTTTAAATTTATATTTTTAATTGTTGTATTGTCATTTAAAAATTGTTTCCAATATTTCTGATCTGCAGTTGATTGAATTTGCAGATGTGGAACCCACTGATTCAGAGGGCTGGCTGCTAGACATACTTACTAGTAATACACACACACACACAAATTTTCTTTCAGTATTGCTGAAAGATTATGCTTTGTGTGGGTCTCTTCTATCAGAATACAGCTACATTTGATTTATGCATCTACCTGAGAATCTGTTCTTTAACAAATAATGGATTACAACAGAATGAAACATTAGATGTAAATACAAGGCTTGGGATCTCTCCATCTTCAGGAAACTGTCTCTTTTATTAAAGAAAAGGCAAGATGCCACACTTTGGCGATCACTATTTGTCTCCTCTAGAGTCTACATCAAACTGAAGCCATTTTCAACCCATGGAGGTCTAAACTGTAAGCCTAATATGATTCTGCTTTCAAGTACTGAGCTCCTCTTGATGTCATTAAATTTACCTGTATCTATTTAATAAATACTGATTAATCAACATTAGGTTACCAAAGAACAGGATCTTTTTCTACAAAGTATGTAACAAGGTGCTGAGATACATATTCTACAGATAATTACAAAAGCACAAAAAGCAAGATATGTATCACTGACAAGGCCAAACAGCTGTTTACAGTATTATGCAAGCAAGAAAAGAGAAGCATCTGGATTGCACTCCCCCAGCCATTCCCCCCAAAATTGTAAGTCTTCTTTCCAGCAAAACTAGGATCAAATATTGACAGCATTTACAAGTTAAATTACATCTCCATCATAATACATTCCCAGACTGATTTGAAGGCAGTTTTAACTGTTAACTTCAACATTTAATTTGAAGTTGAAGATGGTAATTTAGTGGAAGGCAGTAAATATCAGTCCCGCACACATTAAATGAAATTATTCATGATTGTACTGAGACAAATTTAATTGAATCTTTAAATATTTAAAAACTTGAATCTTCTGGACCTACCTTTAAACATTCTAAATTTTTAAATCAATTTTAAAACAAATTTATTTTAATAAATGAAAATATCGTATTTCCCCTTCATCACATCTTTCTGTATTTCATCTTCTTTTCCCACTGTCTTGATCCATCTGTTTTATTTTATTTTTATGATTTAAATTCACCTTGTTAAAAACAGAAAAATTACAGTTGAACGCCTTGCCACTTTTGCTCTTATCTCAGTAAGTTTTTCTATGCTGTCAATTTAAAGAGAAGCATTCATTTTCTACATTGTCCTTCCTAATACTTCCTCTACTTGGATTTGCTAATTCCCAGTATTAAGCTCTGTACATTGCCTGAGTTTATTTAGTAAATGACCTTTCCACCCTAGCTTGAAATTCAGTGTTTGTAGAGATCCAACTAATCACTCTGATAAACTTTAGGATGATCTAAAGTATGAATAATTTTCCCAGCAGTCTTAAAAATTTGTGAGAGTAAAGACTTTTAGCATGCTTCTGTTTTCAGCCAAGTTTTGGCTTGTGGGAAAAGATGCAAATACTGCAATAGAGAGGAGGTACTTTTTAACTTCAGTTGAATCAAACATACTGCATAAGGGCTTAATGATTCATTGTATTATTTATGTGACTATATATTAATTTATATATATATTTTTTTCAAGTAACAGGAAGCAATCCTTAAAACAAGAAAGAACAAAGTATCCATTTACTATTTTTTGGAGAGCCCGTGAAGTCAAAAAAAATCACAATTACTTAGACCATTGGGTTTTTCTGGCCACTGTTAAAGTCTTAAATTTTCAGAGATTTCCAAAGATTAGTAAGAAGTATAGAAAACAAGGGATTCTATAAGTCAAAATCCTCCCAAATGCCCATGGGAAAGGCCAGAAATTTGTTTTACTCTTCATACATTTATTCTGTACCATTTTAAGGCATCAGAAAATATCGATAAGCCACAATTCTTAACTGTCAATTGTAAACTATCTTTATATTTGTGTTCATTCAATTTATTTCCAGAAACATCTGCAGTTTCTTTAAAGATGTGAATTGAATGAAAGTTGTATTTGTATTAGAGCACTGATAATAGTAAAAACCTACTAATTAATTTGGATTTGAACACAGGTTTTATCTCCAAATGATGAAATCTTATTTACTATCCAGATAGAAAGATGTGGCACACAACTGTAAAATAATTAAGACAAGCAAGTGGAAAACCTGAGTTGAAGTCTTAATGTAGAAATTTCTAAGCTATGTGAATTTGGACAAATCATTTACCCTACCTATGAATAACACTGTTTCACTTGTATATTTGTTAGATTGTTGGAGAAGGAAAAATGAAATTAAATTGTGAATGTTAAATAGTTCAATAAATGTGAGGTCACACTATTAACTGGGATACTATCCTTCCTTAAGTTCTAGGCAATAATAAATCCAGGAATTATTTTGTGTTATAGTCTAAGGATTTCTTCAAGTTGAAGTGACTCACTGTATTACCAGAGTCCTCAAGAGAATAGAATCAACATATATATATATATTTTTTTTACACACACACACATATATATATTTTGTGTGTGTGTGTGTGTGTGTGTGTGTATGCTCTGACCAATGGAATAGAGTGGAAGTAATGTTGATCCAATTTATAAGCCCAGACCTTAAGTAACTGTCAGTCCCTTGACAGTTCTTTGTCACACCTGTCAACCCGTGGGATCTATGTCCCCTACCTTTGGATCTGACAGGAGGAGAGCAGTATGCTCTGACCAATAGAATACAGTGGAAGTAATAATGTTCAGCCCATTTGTAATCCCAGTTACATTACAGTGGAAGTAATGTTCAGCCCATATCTAAGCCCAGACCTTAAGAGAATGACAGTCCTTTGGCCATTTTTTGACACTCGTCCTGTCAAGAGGTGTGATCTCTGTCCCTCATCCACCCCCTTCCTTTCCCTCTTTTTTTCCCCTTCCCTCCCCCTGTATTACCTCCACTGTATTCTATTGTTCAGAATTCTATATTTTGAATTGCTATATGTTCACAATCGCTATATATTGTTCTGACCAATAGAATACAGTGGAAGTAATGTTGAGCCCTTTTCTAAGCACAGACTCTAAGAGACTTCAGTCCCTTGGCCATTCTTTGACACACCTCCTGTCAAATGGTGGGTTCTCTGTCTCTTACATTTGCATCAGGTGAAGGGATTACTTCCATTGGTCACAGCAGCTTTGGTCAGAGAATACAGAATGGAACTGTATCCTATGGGTCAGAGCTGCACTGACCTTCCCATTGCTTCCTCCCTTTCCTTTTCCTTCTTTTTTCTTCCATTCCCTTCCCCCTCCTCCCTCCTCCCTTCCCTTCCCTTCCCTTGGCTGTTCTTTGACGCACCTCCTGTCAAGGGATGGTAACTCTGTCCCCTACCTTTGGATGTGGGGGGATTGCTTCCACTATAATTATCTCTGTCCGCTACATTTGGATCTTGGGGGTGGATTCCTTCCACTGTATTCTATTGGTCAGAGCATTTACACACACACACACACACACATATGTGTTGCAAGAAGAGCTGAGGTTTCATTTTGAGTCCAAATGCAGGAAAAGACCGATGCCCCTGCTCAAGCAGTCAGGCATGAGAGTTCCCTCTTATCAACCTTTATTGTCCTACTCAGATCTTCAATTGTTTGATGCCTGCTCACATTATGGAGGGCACCTGCTTTATTCAGTTTACTCAGGCAACTGTTCATCTCATCCCTCATAGACATATGCAGAATGATGGTTGGCCAAACATCTGGGTACTCTGTAGCCAAGTTGACCCTTAAAATTAATCATTACATTCATATATCGTATTCAATGTGATATCACTCCAATATCCCAAAGTGCAGGTATTCTAAATCACTTGTAATGTTTTGAGATAATTATCGAAGACATGTTCACTATAAGATAGATGTCCACTACAAAAAAAAAAGAGTTAATGGAGTTGGTTTTTGTTCTATATGCTTAATGGCAATAAAAATTATTTTAAGGTCCTGAATTTGAACCTGCATATACACATACACATTTATCCCACAGTGATTAAATTTGGTAGGTTATTCCACAGTGATTTTAAAGCTTAGGACAATGACAACTATAACCAAAACACTTATGGCTCATGAGGTAATAAAAATGTGAATTAGTGAAGTATTAATGCCTCTAGGATTGAGATTACCAGTAATTAAGAATCAAATTGATAGTTAATAACAGTGATATTGCAATACAATATTAAAATGATATTGTAAAAGTCCAACACCGACTCTCAGTTTAGTCATTATTTTGGAAAATATTTTTTAGTAAAAATGTCTTAAGGTGTAGTGAAGTAATTTATCTTACTGATTGCTTCAAAGCACAGAATAAGAAAATTGCCTTCTTTTTAGCAATTTTCCAATATTCCTATTATAAATAACCTAACAAATGCGTAGGTACCTATGACATATCATTTCTATTCACATATTTTAAATCCCTCAAAGTTTGCTTAAGTAGATAATAATTATGATAATCATGTTATAGGATATAACATAGCATCCTGTAAATGAGTTTATAAGTTACATATTTATAGGACAAAGTGCACATGAGACGTTTTAGTGTGATACATTCATTTTTAAACTTCGCAGAGATTGTTCTATGTTTTAATTTTTGCCAAAAGAGACTCAGCAAATTTTAATCTACTTATCTTTTAAACACATATTTAAATGGCACACCCAAGGTAATTTTAACACTTGTTGCTCTGGAAGTAGGGGTGAAATTGGAGTAGGTAGATCTTGCTACCTTTGGAGCATCCTTTGGCTCTTAGAGTCTAATATAATAATTTTAAGATTAAGAAGAGAAAAGCAAACACTAACTTTCTGAAAGAATAAGTGACAGAAGTCTAGTAGACTATACATTGAATCGTGAAACTGAAGTGAAAGTTAGTTAGCAAGCAGCACTATCCTGCATGTTTAAAAAAATATTCACATTCAATTTACAATTATCCAAAACTATGAAGGAAACCATGATTCATGCGAAATACAGAGTATTTATGCTGAAAGAGCTTCTCCTTTTATCGTATTAGTAAGTAAACCATGGAGGTAAAAATAAAGATTTAAGAAACATAAAATTTTAAGGATACTATTTGGAGATAGAGTACATGTGCCTGCCTTCCTTCAATGATTTCTTATCAAATATTTATATTGCTTCATCAAACATCAAAAGATTTAAAAGTTAAGCACAACCATTTTTGTGAACCTAGACAAAAATATTTTCTTGTATGTGAAAGAAGACAGGATGGATGAATTTCCATTAAGGCTAATGTGCTTTTTGCAACTTCCTTCCTTGTTATTCAGTGGCTTAGAAAGGAAATTGTCTTTTTTAAAAATTCGTTTGTTTTTTAAGTTGACATATAAAATTGCATGTACTTATGTGCAACATGTTTTGAGGCACATATACCATGTGAAATGTTTAAATCTAGCTAATCAATAAATGTATTACCTAATCTAATTATCATTTTTGTGATGAAAACACTTAACATCTACTCTGAGCATTTTTCAAAAGACATTATGTTAAGTGAAATAAGCCAGGCACAGAAAGACAAATACTGCATAATCTCACATATATGTAGAATCTAAAAAACTTAATCTCATGGAAATTGTAGAATGGTAATCACTAAAGGCTGGGGTGGGTGGAGGGAGGGAAGATTGGGAAGATGTTGGCCAAAGAATACATTCTCACAATTTGATAGGGGGAATAACTTTAAGAAATCTATTGTATACCATGATGACTATAGTTATCATAACATACTGTATTCTTTAAAAAAAAGCAAGCTAATATTTTACAATAAACACAAGAAATCACAGGAGCAGACCATAGTTGGACAGAGAAGTGGGAAAAGAATGGCTCTCAGAGGATGTGGGAACGGAAGAGGTGATTATATTATAATGAACAAATCATATGTCTGCTTTGAAAGAACACAGCGAAAATACAGTATGACCTTCCTCACAATTATGGAAAAACTGTGTTCATGAATAGGTTTTCAGAAACTAAATGTTTTTTAAAAAAAACCCTATAATTATCCCTATAATACTGTTCCAAGAGACACTAACTTATACTGCCAGAAATAGAAACCAGAAAAAAATTTTTAATTGACATGACTATATAAACTACTTTTAGACCCACTGAAGGCATTTAAGAGGATTATATTCCCTAATGGATTTAAATTACCAGAAATAATTTGTTTTTCCCTGTGGCCATTTAGATATTGGCCAAGATGTTCATCAACACACCCTTAATTTTATAATCATTTGTTAATTCTGAATTTGAGTGATTAGACCAAATAGCAACGCAGGAGGCCAATTTTGCCCTATGTGGACTCATATTCAAATGCATACACTTCCACTAGTTCTACCCGTTGTGCATGGATGGAAGGAGGGCTTTCAGAAAAAGCATTTGTGTGTTAGTCAAGAGCCAAATGACATTTAAAAATTACCTTGAAATCACAAAAGGAGATATTAGCATTCTGACTGTAATGTTTGAAATTTTTCTCTTAATGTTAAAATTGTCAAAAGAATGAGGTACATCTAGAGTTACTACCTTCTTGGGATGATTCAAACAGACAAACCCAAGATCTCTAATGGGACATAGCCTAGTGCCTATTTCTGGAAGGGCCATCAGGATCTAAGCCCGGGAAAGGGTACTATGGACAATGGGTAGTTCAATTTCCATATAGAGTGTGAGATTTCTGACTCCTAAAAAAAGTAAAACATTCTGAACTCTCTGGGAGAGCTCCTTCCTGAGTGGCAGAGGGCTGGTGAGGCCAGTAAAATTTAACTTGTTTGTTCAGATTTTAATAGATTCTCAGAGAATGTGTCAAAATTAAAAGGAGATTGTGTAAGGAAAACAACCAACCGAAGCCTATCGTAATGAGCTCATGTCACCTGGAAAGGCCCTAAGGGTTTATCAGTAGGCTCAAGAAGGAAGGTACCAGAATAATAATGGGGTCTTCTTTTCATTTGTTCCCTTCAATGAGTAGGCACCACACAAAATTCCCAAGAGGCCCTTAGGAGTATATAAAGATCCATTTTACTGTACAGTAAGAGAACAGACTTTTAGGAAGCTGCTGCTAGCAAAGCCGGATCATTGTTGAACTGTAAAACCAATTATGAGTGCTGGGTAGTCCAGGGAAAACACAGGGCCACTCAGCCCCCCTTTCAGAGCCTTTCTTGGAAGCTAACTTACAGAAATGCAGGGAAAGATTTGAGGGCTTAGCTAGATAAACTGAAAGATGCTTTAATTTGCAGATCATGTATATAATTTTCTTTTCAATTTCCTAGAAAATAATTAACATAATTTTCAATCATTAAAGTTTACAAGTAAGCATTATCTCTTTAGATCATTCTATATCTCAAGACATTTGTATAAATAATTCATAATTTCAACTGAATTCTAGGTTACTATCAAACTATATGTGAAAAAGCTAGAAACAAAGAATGAACTGTGTCAAAAATGTGGTCATATTTCATATATCTTGAGTTTGGGCTTGTTTTCCTAAACCTCACACAATTTCAAATTGTGTCACAATTAAATTCTTTTAAAATTTGTTTTGTTTCTAGTTTTAAAATAATCCTAGCCCATGCCAAAGAGGTTTTCAATACCTATGTTATGACTGATACGGGCATTAGCAGTTCTCAGCATCCTAAAATAATTGAAAGTTATTTAAAAGCCAGGCAGTTTGAATTAAAGGCATTACTATTTA
>CAUYSK010034841.1:0-43834 GCA_963575035.1 Avahi laniger | reverse complement strand
TTGTTGTCTGTTCAAACTGTGCTGTCTTTATCCACTAACTTCAGGATAGATTCATATCGAGTAAATAATGAAATCAGCTTTGGCATTCCAACCCATTTAAAAGAGATAAGTCTTTATAGAATCAGATCAAGGCAGATATATACAAAGTTCAAATTTTTAAATTGTATTTGGTACTTTAAAAATCATAATAAAAGGATAAGTTAATCTGCCTATGTTCTCTCAGCTGTCAGAGTGCTTTAAGTGTTATAGTACGGAGAGCGAGAAATGACCATTCACAGACCAAATTAAGCCGAACTATGAGTCTTTATTAGCTGGTCAGCAACCACTCCTGCCCTGTCAGAGCACAGGTGCAGAGAATGGCCCCCTCCTATTCTTTACACGGGGTTTTTATACTATTTTCGGAGAGGCTACGTGACACAGAGCATGGGGCATGGGAACAAAAGCGGGGAGTGAAACATAGGATTGCGTGTCATAGAGACAAGATCATTTTGTGCATAACTCTGGCGCAAGTAACTGCTTACAATCTTCAAAGCAAGCTGCGTTATAGTAGCAGATAGTATTCATTAGATTGAAGGCCATTCTTTAAGTCTGGTATAATTGTAACTATTAACAGCTTCTACAGGAGTAACTATTTCTCTACATTTTAACTCTTTCATGAACCTACCAGGAGCCTACTACATAAGTATCATTATCTTTCTAAATAAAACAGGTCTATGACGGAGAAAGAACTTTATTGCAATCCTAAAACTTATCACTTGCTCTGTTTAGCACTACCTTACAATGTGTCATCTAGTATTTAAACATATGGACATTTATACAAACTTTGTAGATGAGGAAGTTGAAACACAAAGAAATAAGGTCACTTACCAGGGTTATACAGCTTTGAAGTATAGATCCAGTTATTAAAACAAAATCTACCTAACCCCAGTCAGTGTTTATTCAATTGCAAAAACATCTCCACATGCAGGAGATCAGAATTGACAAATTTTTCTCACAATTTAGAACATTTCTAATAGTTTTGTGCTTTTCTTATTAAAAAATCTTAAATTTCCTGTGTGTGTGTCTCTCTCTGTGTGTGTGTGTGTGTGTGTGTGTGTGTGTGATTAAGTGATATAATAGCCTTAGGAGATATGTATGGATAAAAGGAGGGCACCAATCTGTTTATGAAGTGTTTGTTATTTTTCTAAGTTTTATTTTTTTACTTAAAACTTTTACCGTGTTCCCCAAATATTCCCGTGTTGAAGTCTTAATGCCAGGTGCCTCAGAGAGTTGTCTTATTTGGAGATAGGGTCTGTGTAAAGGCAATGAAGTTAAATGAGGTTAATAGGGTGGGTTCTAATTCAATATGACTGGTGCTACAAAAAGGGGAATTGTGGAGACAGAAATGGACCCAGGGAGAACCCCATGTGACCATGAAGGCAGAGATTGGAGTGATATTTCTACAAGCCAAATAACGCCAAAGATTGCCAGAAAACCACCAGAAGCTAGAGGACAGGCGTGGGGCAGATTATTCCTCACAGTCCTCTAAAAAACATCATTTCTGCTGATAACCTTGACCTGGACATTTGGCCTCCAGCACTGAGACGGTGAATTTCTGTTACTTAAACTACCTAGTTTGTGGTACTTTGTTACCGCAGCCCTAGAAAATTAATATAAATGCCATCTATTAAGATTCAAAGTGCACTGGATTTTCACTAAATATTGGAAATAATTAATCTCCTTTTCATATTACAGATTCAGACTATGCCAATGTCTCATCTGTTTCTAAATAAATGGAAATTCCATTAAAAATGAATAAAACCTTTTACCATATCTAATGTAGAGAGCATTTAAGTAGCTGCAGCTACAATGCTGTCTCTACTCTGCAGCCACAGCTGCTACCCACGAGCTTTGCAAGGTGTGGTATGGGAATCTCAGGGAACACCCTCTTCATCAGAGGGAAATAAAGCTCCATGAATGAGTTGTGGCTGAGACACAGAGGGCATTTGAAGGACGATCTGAATGGAAAGAAAAGTGTATTGTGAGGAGTGGATCTGGAAATTAACATACTGTGCCCCAGGCAACCTCATCACATTCCACCCTACCCCTGCATGCCATGGGCTCAAGATCCAGGAGACACTTATTTCATATATTTGATAAACTTGGAACAACTCTATTTATAAGCAATCTTGTTTGGCCACACCACCTGTACTCTTGCTCATTCTTCCACCTGCCTCCATGAGAAAATAAAAAAGAAGCAAAAACACTTGCCTGCAGAAGAGGAGACAGGTGGGTTCTTTCTAAAGCTAGCGGTAATGTTCACACTGTGTGTAAAACAATTTATTACATACACTAAGGGTCTTTGGGTAAGGAAAAAACTGTTAAAATGATTCAGTATCCACAAATTAGTGCTTCTGAGAAGGCAGGAGAGTGACAAGCTTAGTATGCTGGAATTGGTGCCGAAATGGGAGAAGTGCACAACAAATGTTTTGCCAGACATTTGTTCTGCTTCCATTGGTCGGGGAGGAGGTGACATTTGAGCTGGCCTTGAAGGAGATGAACAGCATTCATCTTCTGATTTCACATGCCTCTGCTCATCCCAAAGACCTCTGAACTCATCAGCTTTATACAAAAACGTTAGTGATGGTTGGCTAGCTTGAGCAATAGCACTTCTCTGAGCAAACCAGATTGTCTTAAGTCTTCCTCATTTTGTCAGTGGGTGTTCAGACAGTGTGGAATAATCTAGGTATCCATCTGCATCAAATGCTGCATTACCAAAGAAAATCATTTCTTCCAATTGGATACAAGAAGTTCAAGGCTGATTGCAGACACAATTCATCTGTGAACGCAGTTTTCCTTTGTTTGCCTTGATGATTGAACAGTACATGAAGCTCCATGATATGCAGGACACAGGGTACATCTTTTAGGTTGAAATCTCAAAGAAAGGAAAAATGATACCATAACCTTTGTATCATGTCCCTTTCCATGAGTTTCCCAAGTAATATTTTGTAACAATTAGTGTTTTTGTATGGTAGTATGTATACCATCCCAAGCAGAAACTGGAAATCAATCAAACAGCAGTATTATTCTAGTCACTTTCACTGCTGGTCATCATAACGTAACAGAGGAATTGTTGCCTAGTGGTTAAGCATTCCCATTCTGTAATGACACTGTTGAGGTCAAATTCTAGCTTCTCAACTTACCAATTGAATGATCCCTGACAAATTGATCAATTCCTTAATACCTCAGTTTATTAATAAGTAAAAAGAGGATCATAGTACCCATCTCGTATGATTGAGAATTAGCTGTAAAATGCTTCTAAAGCTCAACAAATGTTGCCTGTAGCAGATTCATTTCTGAACTGCTGGATGCTCCTTAGAATTCCTGGTATACTCTATCTCACTTCTCTTATTTTCTCTGAAATTCACTATTTTAAAAATTATGTCTATTAAACCTCTTAAAACAATGGTGATTATGATAATTTTAATAATGTCACTATGACAGCAACAGCAATGACAATTCACTAAAAAATAGTCACATCTAATATTCTTTGGTGATTATATGCTCTAGGCTCAGTGCTTTACCTATATCATGTCATTGAATCTTTCCGTAAGCCCTAGACAATGAGTTATGATTGTTCACATCTCATACAAGCAAAGAGAGTTCATAGCAACCAGGTAATTGGCTGTGCCTCTCACCTCTGATAAGTGCCAGGACCTGGATTTAAATTATATTGGCTGACTCCAGAACCTCTGATCTTAATCTAATTACTCCAGCCTCTCGTGTGTCACCCGGCACTGCATTCATCAAAGTACTGTATCCCTATAGATTGTGACATGGAAGCTTCATTTTTTTCTCATTTCTCTGGTACCCCTGTGTAAAACCCAGATCTTTTTTTTTTTTTTTTTTTTTTTTACCTTTTGTCAATACCATTAACACTGAGTAGTGCTGGCATTTATTGGTTCGTTCGTCTTCACTTAGTCATTGATCATTTAACATTTAGTTTCTAGTCTTTCTCTTCATTCTAATTCTTCCTTTTCCCTTCGAATTTGATCATATTTGGATTCTGCTTAAAACTCATCAATGGCTCCTCATTTTTCTTGGGGTGAAGACCAGATCCTTGCCCTCACTTGCAAACCTTGCAAGATCCAGCCCTGATGACCTCCTCAGCTTCATATGACTTGCTGTTTCCTCTGGTTCTTCATACTTCAGCCACACTGGCTCTTTTTCTAATATGAACCTTGATCTATCAAACCTTTATAAAATATGAAGACAATTCATTTGACTTCAAATATTAATGTGCATATAAGGGGCCCTCAGTTCCCTGTCATTGAGAAAACATTATTATTATTGCTAACAGAAACAATAGCATTGTGTGATTACACACATACACACACAAACTACCAGCTTATTTCTAAACTAATCGAGGTAGTTTTTCTAAGCAGATTCCAGCCAACCAAATGCAAAATTGTAGATAGGTAACTAGCGGGACCGCACCGGTGGAATCATTGTCATTGGGTATATTTATGGGCAGTATCTCCTTGTTGTTTAATCTCTTCCACCACATGACCCCACAATGTCTGTTCCATCTCATCCCAGACTGTGCTCTCAACGTGTTATAAAACACCCCACCACGCCCCATTTCTGACGGACCTGGCTTGTACACCAGCTGCACTTACACCTGGATCCCATGCTTCCCTAGGCTCCCGCTCACTCTATTCCCTGCCTCAATGACCTCTGTTTTCTTTCTAGGTATCCTACTAACTGTACCATTTCAAGAGCATAGATTTGGATTCATACTGCTTCCAAGTCCCGTCTGTCAGACAGGAATGGTTCCACAGGGATGCTGTGGAGGTAACCAGAGATGAGGACTGGTGTGTAACAGGCAGTGAATAAATATTATTCCACCACACTCCATTATTCAGAAACCAGAGCTAAGTCCACCTTATCCAGGGGGGCCTTCATCTTACTGTGCCCATCCGGATTGAATTTCCATCTCCCCATACCATTACCATTTACTATCTATACTTTCCATTCCTAGTCTCTTTCCTTGAGATGATTCTATAACTATTTCATGTGTATATGTGTGGTGCTTCAAATGGATTCCTCTCATCCCAAGGGTAGAAAAATTGTATCATGTTAACTTCGTATTCTCTTTCACAGAGCTTATCAATACCTTAAATGAATGTTAGAGTAGCTTAACTTCTACAGAATGGAATTTATTTCATAGATCATATATCAGCCATCCAGTATCGTGTGAGGTATATCCCACTATTTAATCTCTGTGATAAAGAAGCCTCTGTGAATATCTAATTTTTGCTTACTAACTAAGAATACAGTCATTTTCATAACAAACAGCTTTGGCTTAAAGGAAGTATCCATCTGGGAGGAAAGATTCTGTTAATGTACTCATTTTAGTCCTATCATTGCATGATTCCATTAAGGTAGCTAAGTCACTTTATTATTAGTTTACACATTCATGCATAAACATATTTGTAAGGATGGAAAAATATTCACCGTATAATATTAACTGAAAATAGGAGAACATAAGATATGTAGTGTGATCTCAGCTCTGTATAATGTAAAATTGTAAATTACATGCTAGAAGGGAAGTCATTAAATATTAACAGAGACTGACTCTAAAAATGATTGTAGATATGATGTTTACATATTTTACTATCATTAGTATATTTTCAATCCATACAATAAATGTCTGTTACTTTTGTAATCAGAAGAGTGAAAAATTTTTGTGATGTGATATGTATTGTAAGCTTATATTATAAATTCTTGATAAAATATAATAATCCATATGAAAATTTTAAATATATTCATTTATTAATTGCTATATTTTTAATTAAAAAGTTTTAGTGAGTTTCTATTATGTGTTTCTGTCTGTGCATTGTGCAGTTTACTAGGTACAAAGAAAATCATGGCTAAATATCAGCATTTTAAATGCTCAAGTATCTGTTTTTAGTGACAAATAAAGAGAAGTTTAAGTCTAAAAATGCATGCAAAGTGAAATAACATACTTCCACAAGATAGTTATGGGAGTCAGGCCAATTGAAGTGGCTCATACCTGTAATCCCCACACTTTGGGAGGCCAAGGAGGCAGGATTGCTTGGAGGCCAGGAGTTTGAGATCACCCTGGCCAACTTAGCACGACCCTGTCTCTATGCAAAAAAAAAAATTTTAGCCAGATGTTGTGGCATGTGCCTGTAGTCCCAGCTACTCAGGAAGCTGAGGCAGCAGGATCACTTGAGCCCAGAAATTTGAGGTTAAAGTGAACTATGATCAGACCACTGTACTCCAATCTGGGCAATGGGCAAAATAAAAATAATGGGAGTCACACAAATCTTTTAAAGAACATGACAAATAAAATGAAATGGAAAAGATGATAGATGTTACGTGAGTGAAGAAGAAAAAAAGGGGGTGATGTGTATGCACGTGTGTGTGTGCATAAGTGTGTGCGTAAGTGTAAGCTCTATCCTGGATAGAGCTTGACCCCATCCTTCAAAGTGAGGTATCACAAGAATGGAAAAACAAGCATCACATGTACTCGCCATCAAATTGGTACTAACTGATCAGCAATAAGGTACTCCCATGTAAGTAATATTCATTGGATGCCAGTCAGGTAGGGGGGCCTGGGGGGGCAAACTCACAACTAATGGATGTGATGAACACCATATGGAGAAAGGGCATGCTTTCAGCCCTGGCTTGGGCGAGGCAAAGGCATTATATGTAACCAGAATGTTTATACCTTCATAATATTCTCAAAAAAAAAAAAAAAAAACCTTGGAAATCAGCCTGTTCCTGAGAGTTTAACCATAAACTTAATTTGAGTCTAATCACAATAGAGATATTCAAGGTCACCAGCACATAAACACACACATACACGAATACATGCACACTGATTCCGAGGTCAACAAAATTTGACTAATTTCTCTTTTATTAGTAAATTTAAAAAATTAAGGGTAGAATTCATACAAAAACCATCCAGGGAAAAAGTTTCTCTGACCCAAGGGTATGTGCCAGTCTAAACATTATAACAAAATGACAGTAATAACTTTTATTTTTTTAGAATTATAAGAGCAAACTTACATGCTCATTTCTTTTTACATGCATTATCTCATTTACTGTACACGACACTGAGGTATATTCTATTCTCCTATTTACAAATGATGGAACCGTAGCTTAATCTAGGGCTTCTTTACTTTGTCCCTGGACACAGTTTAGCCTCCCTTAAAGCAGCTTGTCCTGCTTGGGATCCATCAGCATCTTATTTCACTCTTTGTCCTTGATCACCTTAGCCAGTCTCTAAGAAATGTGGTTATTCATTCCATATGCATATGCTGTTCCACTGTTGGATGTATGCTACTTGCCTGGATTCTACTGAGGGGGAAAGCAGATTATATAATAATATGCTATAAAGAGAACAAAGGACTTGAGTTAAGTCTTGGTTTCAAGACCCTATGCTATTACCTACTGACTGTGAGTTCTCAAGGCAGTGGTAAAGTCCTCTCTTGACTTTACTTCTGTCAGCCTCAGAATGGAAGATAAATTGCATAGCAGTGGTAAAATAAATCATCATTCAGCAAATATTTACTGCATCCATTCCTAACTCCATGGGAGTAGAATATTACTGTCTGTACTAGTCTGCTAATCTGCTACGAGACATCATATACTATATGGATTAAATAGCACAAATTTATTTTCTTACAGATCTGGAGGCTGGAATTCTAAAATAAAGGAGTTGGCAGTGTTGGTTTCAGTCGAGGGTTCTCTCTTTAGCCAGTGGATAGTGCCTTCTTGCTGTGTTCTCACATAGCCTTTCTTACGTGTGTTCATACTCCTGGTGTTTCTTCCTCTTCTATTAAAGATGCCAGTACTATTAGATTAGGATTCAGTCCTTATGTCCTTTTTCAACCTTAGTTACCATCTTAAAGGCCCTGTCTCCAAGTACAGTCACATTGCAAGTGAGAACTTCAATACATGAATTTTGGGAGGTACACAATTCAGTCTCTAACTCCCTTCCTCCCAATTCAGGTTGGGCATGGTACTTATGTTGGCCTCACTGAAGGAGAAGTTTACTTTTCTCTCTCTTGATTTGGAGCTTGGCTATGTAGTCTGCTTTAAATGCCATGTCAGCAAGGAGCTATTGGCAGAGGGTTAAAAGTTGCTCTTCTGAGCTTCTGCCATAGTTATGAAAAGGATCTACCGTGGGTGTCCCTTTTGATCCAGAAGAATGAATGACCAGAGATACCTCAGCTGGTCCAGAGTCCTGTGGGTGCTCTTTGCCCTAGGTGGGTAAAGAGTGCTCTCTGCCAAGTTTGGGGGCAGTTGATTATGTAGCATTATTGTGGTGTGACTCAATAATACAGCTTCATTTCCTTTACTCTCTTGTCACATTTACTTGAGCCAACAATTTCACACAGGTTAAGAGAATTGGCCAGTTAATAAGTAACAAGGACATAGTTCATGTTTGAGAGCCTAACTCTTGCTTTGGCCCCTCCACCTCCCTGGAGTAGCTGCTTTCAGTTCACTCAGACAGAGGAATATATTCTGCTGCTTAATCACTAAAAAATCACAAGTTATTCATTCAATAAATACTTATTAAATACTTATTGAAAGCATATGATTATTTGCTCTGGGTAATGTGAAGATCCTCCAATGGCAGCCAGGCTAAATTTTGCTGCAATAACATTACTATTCCTGAGGATTTGAGCAGGTTTTGAAATTATTCATTTGTGATAAGAATGGGTAGGACAAATAGGGGCCATTTTACTGAAGATCCCATGTTTCACAGAAAAAATGACCTGAGTCAATCTTAATATGAAAAATGAGAGGTCAAACTAAATCATCTCTTTAGGCTCTCTGGCTCTAAAATTCTAAGCTTTGATGATTACAGCAGGTCTCTATTCCTGAGTTTATGACCCTAGTCTGTATCCTTCAGATAATATTATTCATCAACATCTTGATAATAATAGAAAACAACTTTACTATATGAAATGTTTTACATTGGTTAGATTTATACTTTATATTTGTATGATGCCTTACGGTTTCCAAAGTACTTCCAACATATTATCTTTTTGTATCCACAAAAATTCCGTGTGAAGTAGAAAGGGCAGAATTTTAATGCACATTTAATGGTTGAATTAACATTGGCTTTGAGTAGTTTTAAAATTGCTCTAATTAAATTAGATAGAATATTAAGGACATTATTGGAGCTTGAAATCAGATTTCTTAAAATCTAGTTGCATGTTTTTGGCACTGTCTCTGAAAAGAAAACATTTATGGTTAGGGAATGCAGATAGAGATATTCCATCCTGCTTATTGTTCATTCATTAATTAACTTATTCGTTGCTGCAATCCTTGACTCATTCATTCATTAATTCATTCATTGCTTCAAGGAAGCCTTTAAAGAGCATTAGGAGTACAAAACCTATAACCAGTTTCCAGGATTTATATCTCAGCTCTGCCATTATTTAGGTGTATGTCACACCCCCTTTATCACTGATGGGGAGGAATCAAGTCAGTCACAGGATCTACCTTATAATTTTAAGATTATAAAAATATTAATATGCATTAAGGGCTCAGGTAGCGCTTGTCTTGCAGTGCATATTCTACTCCTATTCCTATGCTGCTAAACTGCCTATGTTTGACATTGAGGAAAAAAGGAGAACAAAATGATGAACCTAGTTTAAAATTGGAAGTGGGAGAAAGAAGGGAGTCAATGAGTAATTTTGTTTGTAAATAATTTTGCGAATGTTCGAAAAGTGGTATGATGAGATTGGATGCAATCTTTTAGAACCTCTGTTCTAAAAGATCTCTAGTAATTGCGGCTGTTAAAAATCCTGCCTTTGGGTTTAGATAAAAGCCCCAGAGCTTCAGGGTGGGTAAATGTCTCTGGTTTCCTCCTGGGGCTTCACTCATCATTATTCTGCTGCATGTCACAGATATTTCTTAGAGGACCATTCTCCCATGGGTAGCAACTGCATGGCTGGAATAGGCCCAGCTCCATCTCCAACTCTGCAGCAGGCCTTGGTCCACTGTTGCCAACTATCTGGGACCACAGTGCTAAGGCAAACTAAAGACAGAATTGACTCCATGAGAGGCAGTAGGAAGAGAAGGAATCATATTCTTATGTGAATTTTTGGCCCGCTGACTCAATCTCAAACCAAAGCCAACTCCAATTCTGTATTTTACAGCAAATGACCTAATAAATCCAGTAACTAAATTCTATCGTTCAAGCCAGTTAGAGGTAAGCTGTGACTTGTACCCAAATTTGTCCTCATATAAAGTGAAATGTGAATCCATAAAATTTGGAAAGTGAACTTAGTAGGTTAAGCACAAAGTCTCATAGACATCCAGGTGTTCTCTCCTACCACTCGCACCACCAGCCCCTTCCCCAATCCATATATCCTTATCACGGCATGTGTGAGCGATCAGTCTCGGCCTGGCCCACCCTTCTCTTCAGTCGGCTTTATGTCTGACACTGTAATCCTGCAGTTCTAATGCCTGAGTGTTGATGACTTCAATTTCATCTTTCTCTAACCTCATTTGCCAAATTGTATTTAAAAAATGACTTCTGCTCTGTCCTCCGTAGTTTTTTTCCCAGCATTAAAAAAATATACGTATTTCTTTCTATTATTAACATAGAATGTTTGTGTCCAATTTATATAATGATACATTAATAGTTAATAAGAACCCACATTTTCATCAAAACAGAAACACCAGGAGATCAGGTCTTGGAATAAATGTTTCAATAATTATTATGACTAGTAAGAGAGCAGGATTCTGGGTGGGGCTTCTGAAAATTCCATTTCAAACTCCTTTTTTCCTCATTTACCTCGGTCTTCCCAGAATATTAAAGAGATTTCTTTAACAGAATGTTAAAAGTTTGCTTTGATTTGTTTGCTTCCCTCCCATTAAAGTATACAAATAAATAATAAAAAAATCATAAAAACTGACATTTCTTATAAACACATCCAATTCTTTCTAGCTTAAGTTGAAAAACTTGATGCTTCTTGGACTGGTTCTCTTCTTTAAAATTGTTCTCACATTTATTATTCTATGAGTTAAAATGTCTATTTTTTAAAATCTCATATTTTGTCCCCAGGATCTTATCACTATTTGTTCCTGTCTCCCTGATTTTCCATGGTGACTTCAACTAATTTATTTTCATCACTTTATAGCAAATGAAATTTTCTTAACCTTTCTCTATGAGACATTACAAAGGATATTACTCACAGTGCTTAATTCCTCTCCACCTTTCTGGCAATTTCATGCTCAGTGAGATATTGTTAAAATCTACAGAGAATTCACCAGGTGATACATAAACTCAAATTTATCCATAAGAAATAGATCCCCTGCAGTTTGCCTTATTTTGAGAATTATATCTGTTGCAATGTTTATTCTGTCAACTGTATATTTTATACTTGTTGGGTTTTATGTTCCCCTCATGTCTGTGCTGGTTTTCTCTAGTTAATATGGTTTCCTCCCCATCCCAAAGCCGTGCACATTAGGTGAATTGGTGTGTCTACATTTTCCCAGTCTGAGTGAGTGTGTGTGTGTGTGTGTGTGTGAGAGAGAGAGAGAGAGAGAGAGAGAGAAAGACAGAGAGAGAGAGAGAGACTGAGAGAGCACAACCATGCCCTGCCATTGGGATGGTGTCCTGTACAAGGGCTATTTCCTGCATTCTGTCCTGAACTACCACAATAGACTCGGCCACCAGAGACTGTGCACTGGAAAAAGTGGCTTGGAAAATGAATGAATGAATGAATGCACATTATCATGAAATAAAAGTTTGGAAAGTCTATGATAATTACACAAATACATGACAGCGAACAATGCAGGGGGAAAGTACCCAACAAGATCACTGTAATCGTTATTGTTTGTTTTTGATGGGTGGGAGGAGATGCTCCTTACAATTTTTCATTTGCAAATACTTAGTCCTTGATTTAACCCACCACTGGTATGACTGCCATCACTAACTGATTCACCAAACATTGAGTAAATTATTATCTTATTTGTTTTATCAATCTATTTTAATGCATGTATATATAAATGCATATATAGCTCACATTTATTTTAATGTTTAATACTGAAAGTGTTTTGGGTCTTTAGAAGTTTTTCGATGCTTTCTGATCAGAAATTTGCTATAGGAAGTTAACTCTTGTTTATATCAATTAGCCTGTGATAAAATTGGTTTTGTTATATGTCATTTTACTTTTAAAGATGCAGTTTTCAATAACTTGTTGGTAACATTAAGTGAGGACTTACTATACTGGAGAAAGAGATATACTAAGACCTTCTGGGATTCTGAGTTAACACCAGTCCATCAGAATCCAAAATGCCACATGGAAGCAGAGTGTGGAGTGATGGACAATGGAGACTCAGAAGGGTAGTGGGGAAGGGGGTGGATCATGGGAGGTTGCTTGCTGGGTACAATGCGCATTGCTCCAATATTGGATGCACTGAAGGCCCTGAATTCACCACAATGTAATACATTGATACAGCAAAATAGCACTTATACCTCGTGAAAATATATACAAATAAAAAATAAATGAAAAAAAATAAAAGAATCCCAAATGCCTGTGTGATCAGCGTGAGAGCTTACGGAGGTCAGACACCTAATAGAAATTTGGCCTGAGTCAGTGACACATTGGTCCAGAGGACATAAGGACCCATTCTGTGGCTCTTTCCCTATTTCTTTAATGTGAAGTTGGAATACAAATACTTCTGGCAGGATCTCCACTTTGATTCCTTAACAGGTTAAGTTAAAAGCCAAGATTGCTTCTAAAGAACGACTGTGAATTATAGCAAATGTTATCATGTGTTAGCACTGATTTCAGAATATGTTCCTGATTCGACTTCTTTACTCCAGCAAATCGACAGATCCTGGAAACAAATATGCAGCTACTGATTGACTTATCAAATATTTTGTTTCTCATTCCCAATTAATATATTCAATTGGGAATGCTCCAGTTTTACCTGGCAAGGACAGCAATATTTCTTCCCTGTGTTATTCCAGAACTATGTCAATTTCAATGTGTTCTTTCTTCATATGTTATGCAAAAACAGTCATATTTCTTTCTCCCAGTATATTATTCTGTTACGTAACATAGATAATGTTTTGGTAAGCAGATTAAATGAGGAGAATATATAAAAACCCTAAATGCTTTAAAAGGAGACTTTATGCCAGAGCAATTTCAGTGGTATTTATATATCAATAAAGTTTATAGAGGGTTAATGTTCTGGATCAGGTTGGGATATAGCATCTAAAGTAAATGACATGTTGCTCAACCCTGCACTGACATGATAAATAAAAATAGTGTATAACCCTTGTTGGGAATCTTTGGATTTTGGATACAATGCATACCTCATGTTTATGTGCTGCTCTGCTCCGTATATAGAATAACCCAACCCAAAATCTGACAATTGTTTTAAATTAATAGATTATTTAAAACAGTTTTAGATTTCAGAAAAATTCAGTAGAAATTACAGAAAGTTCCCTTATGCTTCCTCTCCCCCCAGTGTCCTTTATCATTTGCCTCTTGCATAAATGTGATATGATTGTTGCAGTTGATTAAGCAATATTGATACATTATCATTAACTAAAGTCTATAGTTTATATTAGAGTTCATACTTCGTTTTATAATATTCTATGAGTTTTGACAAATGCATAACATCATGTATCCATCATTACAGTGTCATGAGTAGTTTCATTGCCCTAAATATGTCTTGTACTCCAAATATTCAGCCCTTTTCCCGTCCCCCGCCACCGAAACCCTGGCAACCATGGATCTTTTTTTTGTAATTGTATTAAAATATACATAACATAAAATTTAATACCTTAACTATTTTAAATATACAATTTAGTAGTGTTAAGTACATTCACATTGTTGTGCAATCAATCTCCAGGACTTTTTTCATCTTGCAAAACTGAAACTTTATATCCATTAAGCAACAACTCCCCATTCCTTCCTTCTCCCAACCTCTGGGAAACACCATTTTACTTTCTATCTATGAATTTGACTACTCTAGGTACTTCATTTACTTGGAATAATGAGTCATTTGTCCTTTTGTGACTGGTTTATTTCAATCAGCAAAATTTCCTCAAGGTTTATTCATGTTGTAGCATGTGTCAGAATTTCCTTCATCTCGAAAGCTGAATAATATCCCATTGTATGAACAGATCATACATTGTTTCTTCATTTACCTGTAGATGGACACTTGTGTTACTTCCACTTTTTGGCTGTTGTAAATAATGCACTATGGACATATGTGTGCAAATATCTCTTTGAGATCCTGTTTTTATACCTTTTTCTTTTTCCATGAGAGAGCTAATTATTTTTTTTTTATTTTTTTATTTCAGGATATTATGAGGGTACAAACATTAAGGTTACACTTTATGTCTTTGCCTCACCCGAGTGAGGGTTAAAGGCATGCCCTTCCCCCCTACAATGCTCCCTGTGTCCTTTAGTTGTGGGTTTACTCCCCCATCCCCCTAATCC
Source organism: Avahi laniger (assembly GCA_963575035.1). Classification (NCBI taxonomy): domain Eukaryota; kingdom Metazoa; phylum Chordata; class Mammalia; order Primates; family Indriidae; genus Avahi; species Avahi laniger. The sequence goes on along the minus strand of CAUYSK010034841.1, from coordinate 29,342 downwards.
CTGGAGAGTATTTCTGCCATGTGAGCACCCTAGCGTTCATCAGTTAGTACCAATTCGATGACGAGGACAAGTGGAGCCCATTCTTCCGATCTTGTGGTACCTCACTTTGAAGTATATACTCAAAAGTAGAATTGTTGAATAATGTGTAAATTATATTTATAATTTTTGGGGGGATCACTGTACTGTTTTCCATAGAATTATCCACATTTCTGACAATTTTGAGCAATACATTGTAGATTAATTACTTGACACAAGCTACCCTGATACATGCTTCTTATGATCTACTAGATGTGATGGTACTTTAAGTGATGTGTCAGATAGGGATGCCACATAGGTTCTGTAGTGAACTGAAAACAGTAATCACAGCCTAAACACCTACGGTTTTGGAGGAAAAACTATGCTATTCTGTACAGACTGTTGTCTTCCTTTGAGAAGGAACTCCTGGCATGTTGCCAGGCTCAGGTAGAGATGAAATGCCTGATTGTGAGTTCCCAATGGACTATGCTGACTTAGCTGCCCGGCATGAACTAGGTGTTATCTGATATTAAAAACATAATAAAGTCGGGTATACACAATAGCATTTCATCCATATGTGATAATGATTTTTTGAGAGCAACTCTGAGAAGATTCAATTTTTAAAGAAGGAAACAGACAACGGGCCTCATCATTAGAATAGCGGGAGTCTCAAGTCATAAATTTTCATCAAATGATCAATATATAGTCTTGTTTCATGTGTGTTTCTGTTTAAAAATGCCATACTTGTATATATTGTTGATTCACTAAAATTGAACTTATGGCCAATAGCACTGTAATTCATGTCTGAATGAAGCTTATCTATAAAAAATATTTTTCCCCGTATATGGCACATGACAGCTGTCTTGTGTTTACGGACACTGGACAGTACTTCGGCACTAAGGGACCATTTTAAAGAGGAATATCACCAAACGAAGCCACAAAAATTCAAACATGTCACTACGTAGACCTCAGAAAAGGACATATGTTTTTAGTCTGAGAGCAAAAAACAAACAAACAAGCAAACAAAAAACATTGCCTTCTTCGACCTTAGCTGGAAATGTACCTGTTGGACAACCTAAACATTTTGCCAATAACCAGGAAACCACGGGGAGTATTGATTTTGGTGTTACAAATGCATTTTAGCAAGCACAGAAATTAGCAAATATGGAACCCACAAATGGTGAGGATTGACTGTATGTAAATATATATCCTCATGTTTAGAAAATACAATCTGCTGCACATATCATGCTCTAAGGTAATGCAAAAAATCACGGCAAAAGAAATCTTCTCAGTGGCAGAACTTCTGATAGTTCACCAGCTTTTCTACTTTACTTGTTATGAAAGTTCCTCTGGACAATCAGAACTTATAAAGAACAAGATTAGAACATTGCTTGTAAGATGCTGTGATGCAGAGCCATATTTATGCACCTCTCAGAATAGACATGGTAGACATAATAGTCATGCCTCTGTGAAAACTCAGCCTTACTGCAGTTTAACAGTTCAACTGCAGAGATTTTAATAAGCAGGTGGAAAAAATGACCCATTCTATATAAATGCCAGTCAGCCTCTTTCCTCAGGTAGTCTGGGGTTTGCTATATGATCCTGTGTATTAAGCAAGTATAGAAACAAAAGAATGCTATATATGGATTCAACAATTTGGGTTCTAATGAGTAGCTGAGCCACCTGTAGCAAAGGTTAAAGCTGATCCCTGATAATGCACCATGAATGTATTAACCAACCACCTGGAGGCAGCCTGATTACATTGGTCCCCTTCTATTAATATTAAGAACAATGATTTGTCTTACAGCAATGATAGATATTTGCCTTTCCTGCCCCCAAATCTTCTGCCACCATCACTACTCAAGGGATACTTTATTCCCATTTATGTTCTTCCACTTGACATTGTTTCTTACTAAAGAAATAATTTTACAGCAAGCAAAATTTGACGGTACATTTATGCTTATGGATTTCCTGATCTTATCACATATACCATCACCCAGAAGCACCTGGCCTGTTAGGATAATGAAATGCTCTATTGAAGTTTAATAGTTATCACCACCTGAGAGAAACACCACCAGTGAAGTTGGGAAGCTGTCTTATGGGATGTAGAATAGGCCACCTGTACCAGACCAGTATGTGTTGTCATTTCCCTCATAATCAAAACACATAGACTCAGATGTGAGGGATAGATGTATGAGTGGCCTCTTTCACTATTGTAAATAATAACTGTGTTACACAAATTTTGTTCTCCTTTTCTTCACAACCTTGAGTTTGATGAGATGGAAGTCCCTTAGATGGAAGCTGAGAACTTCCCCTGGCCATTTGCATTCTTGTGTTACTGAGAAAAACAGGTGATTATATTCACAAGGGTGAGTTGATCCTGCTTAACAAGAGAAAATTATTCATTGTGTAGGATCCAGGGGGTTTATTGGGTTTTTCTTAATACTCTTATGTTCACTAACTTATATCAATGGAAGACTGTGACCACTCAATAAAGACAGGACAAAGGCCAGTCTCACTGGAGATAAGTGATGCTTCTTATTCTTTAAATCTCACAAATAGAGTACATATCCTATTTTTGTAAGTATAATATTTACAATAGAAACATAAAATACTAAAAGACGAGAAAGGGAAAATTAAGTTGGGTGGCTCAACATGAAGTCATTTTGGGGAAAAGGTACCTTCTACTTGTAACCCCCTTTGCACTGTAGCAAATCAGCAGCGTGAGCGATCGCTTGGCCCGACGCTGGGCCTGCTGCGAGCGGAGGTGGGAGCCGGCTGGGCAGGAGACTTCCTGGCAGCAACTGCTGCAAGGGCTGTGCCCGCACCAGGGCCGGGCATGGGGCTCTCAGGTTGCTCCGGCTGTTCCACATCGAGCGAGTCCTCCTGCCTTGGTGCTGTGAGTGCTCCCACCGCGCCTTTTCGCAACGAGGAACGTGGTTGGAGACCGTTTCTGACTCAGGTTCCTTCAGCCACATTTGTCAAAGCCTTCCATGCACCCACTCGAGGAGAGTGGGGTGGAGGGGGTGGAATAAGGGACCAAAGAGACACAGCCTCTGCCATCCAAGGCACAGGTCGCCTGTTCACAAACACCTGGGACACTGTGAGGGCGCTGGGGGTGCTGGCAGGGTCTCGGGGGGCTGCTGGAGCCTGCGCCTTGGCCTGCTGTGCCTGGCCCAGCCAGCACCCTTCGTCCTGCTCACGCATCTGCGCCCAGCGGCTGCTGCCTCTGCCTGTAGACAGGCTGGCAAGGGGCTGCCTGGGGCGACACCTTGCTGTTTATTCCAGGTGAAGCATGCAGGTGATTTTCGAGCATTCCCTATGAGGCCAGTGGCCCGCAGGTCGGCTCACCTGCACCGCCTCATCTGGAGTCTAACGCTCCCTTGACACCCGCTGTGCCCTGGTCCATGAGGGATGTCCAGGCTCAATTCTGTTGTCTGCTTCTAGCTGGTGTCTGGGCACTGCTCCCGGAGGTTCCCTGCAGGGATCAGACACAATCGGTGGACCACAGGACACACAAGGTCTGTGTTCGGGTTTCTAGTTGCTGTCACATGTGGAGAAGGACTGAAAATCAGCTCACTCAGAGTTTGTTTCTAATTATGACTTTTCCCCTCGTGTTCCTTTTCTCTTTAGCTTTTATACTTTTGCTCATTTTATTTTAATTTTTTTAGAGACAGGGTCTCGCTCTGTCATCTGGGCTAGAGTGCAGTTGTGTCATCATAGCTCACAGCAATCTCAAGCTCCTGGGCTTGAGAGATCCTCCTGCCTCAGCATCCCGAATGGCTGGGACTACAGGTGCACACCACCATCCCTCGCCATATTTTTGCTCATTTGACTAAGTGTGTTGGGACCAGATGATTCTGGCTGAAAGCTGGGCTCCACCTCTTATCGGCTGCCTCAGTTTCCTCAGCTGTAAAATGGGGATGAAATAGTGCACCTACCTCATAGTATCAGGAAGAAATTAATTAATGCGTTTAAAGCATTCAGAGCTTGCTTGGCACCCAGTAAGCACTTAACTATCATTACATTACATATTATCATCAATACATTATAATGATATTATACCATATTAATCATGTAATATGCAATTAATATATTAATAAAACATGTTATTCATATATAATATATATAAACATACTCTTACATAATAACAGTAGAAGGGAAGGAGAAGGAGGAGGGAATAATTCTGGAAAGAATTGAAAAGGTACCGGGTCAGAACTTCCCAAGAAATGAGCTGAGCAACCGCGTCTCTCCCACACGGTTCCATGGCCGCTCTGGAGGTAATGCTAAGTGTTTCTGACTATAAAAGATGCTAAACTTAGACTCTGTGCATGTTTCAGAGACGGAGGAGTCGATCACAGTTTTAGAAGTAGCAGCACCGTGCCCGAGGACCCAGCAGAGGAACGGGGCTCTTTTCAGTAACGTGAAGCGGCTGCGGAAAGTGCCCCACGCGATTGCGAGGGGGGGAAGGATTATTAGGCGATGTCGGGCTGGCGGTGATTTATCCATCGCGACAGCACAGGGCGGGTTTCACCACCGAGCTCCCACTGCTCCCACCTGGTGACAAAAGACTCGTTGAGTTGTAAGCATTTCTCACACTTTTGCAAATCTGATTTATAGCAACTTCACTTCCTTGGAAGGTGCAGAGTTTATCCTTTTGAGAATATGTACTCCAAAGAGACAGTTTTCCCCCCAGATTCTGTGTACTTTGAGGATCAGTTAAGTCTTTGATATGCTGCCTATTTTTTCCCAATAAATCAGCTTTGATCCGTTTCCAGCCGGGTTAGCACATCCGGATGAGCCTGATGACTTTGTGGCCGTGTATAGCTGCACTTGCATTTTTTTGCTTTCATTTTTCTACGAGATGGTGGCACTTAATTGAAACTTATACAATAAGTGCATATTCCTTTTATAATCGGAAAAATAATATTGCTTAAAAATATCAAGATATTTGATGTAGCAAAATAATGGAGACTTCTAACATCTGGTGGCCCTGCCTGCAGATTTCTTTTACGTGAGTGGTCTCGAGGGGGGCTGTGCTCTCTGTTCTTCCTCCTTGTTGGCTTCCTGTGCCCCTCAGGGTGACCATGCTGGGACACCCTCTAGGGCCAGACCTGAGGCTGAGCTCAGTCCTGGTTGCATTTGGAGCTGCGTTGAGGGTGAGAGAAGTGGGGTTTGGTGGAGTGCTCCCCCAGGCATGCTGCAGTCCCCCCAGTCTGACTCCTCATAAGATTCGGTGATTCTGACATTCAGGGAGGGACACCAGCTTAACCAGGAGGTGTGAGTGAGGGTCGGTGGACATTCAGATCACTTCCCAGGGGAATGGTTAGAAGTTGCGCGTGGTTAGCCTAGAGCTCCTCTGGGGCAGTTTTCCTCCAGAGCTGGTCCTCGCAGTGTACCCTGAGGAGCTTGTTTACATCCACATTCCCGGGCCACACCCCAGAGCTGTTTCTTTTTTTTTTTTTTTTATTTTTATTCCTCCTCTCCTCCCTCCTCCCCCCTTCCTCCTCCCCCCGCCCAACGTCCAATAGATGTTATTCTTATATGTGCTTGGATGAGGTAGATTTTTAAATGTACTTCTCCCTGTATTTGAAGCATAGGATTTATTTCAGTACAACACTGAATTTTAAATTATAAGAGAAAAGCATCAGATGAAGATGGAAAATATTTTGTATGGGATTTCTGAAGCTTTTGAAGCTTTTTTATTTACCATTGGTATCCATGGTTCTTTCTCTAAATCTATTTACAATTTCTCAAGCTGATTATGTCCTGTTTCTGAATTTAGTCAATCTATTTTTTATTGGGTTGCATAATTTGTTTATTGTTAAGTGAAGAGCACAGTAGCAAGAAATAGTTGAATGTCAAATGTCTGGTAGTTTTTAGGTAGGAAATAAAAAGAACAAAATGCTACTATGTTCTGGATGATTTAAGGAAAAAATATGTTTGTAATTTGCACAGCTTTCCTCTATGATAAACAAAAAAAGTCCTTATTCTTCATCATTTGCTTAAATGTAAAATGTAATTTATTTATAGTGCTCTTTTACATTTGTCAAGGTCTTTAAACATAAAGTGAACATATTTAATTTCTAAAATTATCTGAAGAAGAGTTTACTTTTTTCATAAATCAAAAAATTAAAATATTAAGAAATAATCTGAAATGTGAAAAATCTAAAGCTATGTGTAAATTAGTTTATTTAACTCAACATTTAACATTAAAATAATATGTTTCATTTAAATAACAAATATAATTGAAACTTTTACTGAAAAATGTAATGGAGAGGAGCAAAATTAACATTATTAAATAAATGTATTTTGCTTTCATATTAAAGGATATTTTATGGAAGAATGTGCTCACTTATTCTTCATAATTATAGTTAATAGTGGAAATGGACCTCTAATATTCTTAAATATCTTTGTATGCCCACCAGTTAGAAATTTACCTACATCTACCTTGAACATATCCACACAATTTTGATACCTGTAGTTATAACAGGATAATAGTTGATTCATTTAAATTTACTAGGCATCCACAATGTGTCAGGAACCATGCTAGACTCTTAATTCACTGCCTTCTGTGGGGAAGATGTCACCTATTCTGAGTTAAATAAGAGGTTCTAGAAATAAGGTAAGCATGTTTTACTAAGTGAGGAATTTTATTCATCTTTACTACAAAATGCTTTTCATTCTTTTGACAACTTCGGTAATTTACTAGAACAGTGATTTTCAACCCTGGATGCTCATTATAACTACCTGGGAAATTTTTAAAAATCCAGATGCTTTTACTGTAGAAGAGATCGATTAAATCATCACTTATTAAAAATCTCCAGGTGATTACAATATGTAGTCAAGAGCTAGTGATCTAAAGCTTCACTGTCTAATATATTAATAGTAGCCATTTGTCATCTATTATTTTATGTTTAATTATTTAATATTATTTAATTACAATTAAATAAACTTTAAAATTCCATTCCTGAGTCACACTAGTCACATTGTTCAACAGCCATATATAGCTGGTGGGCACTATATTGGGCACTGAGAATTATACAACATTTCTATTAATGCAGAAAGTTTTATAGGACAGTACTAATAAAGACTTGATATTCAGAAAATGGTATGTGTTCTATTATCATTGGCCTTACATAAAAGTTTGTTAAAAATGAAGATGACTAGTATGAATATTAAAGTTTGAGAAGCTCAAGATCATTCAGAAATGCTCTAATTTGCTAATAACAAATTTAAATAACAGATTTAGCTAAGCTTTAATTTTTTAATTAATGATTTCAACTTACATATTATGTACTTAGGTATTCATTCAACATCATTCATTGATACCTATTTGTCATGCACTGTGCTGGGTATGTGGTAGGGAACAAAATAAAAATGATGATTCATTTCATAATAGGATGAAAATGAAAAACAATAACAACATAGATCAATACATGCAGACACAATTTTTCTAAATTCTATGAAGGAGGAAAGAATTTACAGAAAATATTGGGAGGGAAAAGGCTACCAGATAAGGTCAACAGGACTCTTAAGATAAGTACCATTAAATTTAAGGTCTGAAAGACAAAAAAGAGTTAGAGAAGATAATTATGAATGCTGCTTACTCATAAGTAGGTTTTATTTGTGACCATCCATATAGATTGTGAACATCGTAATGCAAAACTGATGATCCGTCACTAAGAATCTGTTCAGTTTCCATGCACATTGTTCTGAAATGTAATCCTTGAGTTCTTTTTGTGAGTTCTGGAAAGAATCAATGAAAAAATACTAATATAGTATATAATGCCATGTATTGAAATGTGTACTACATAACTACATATTCTTTTGGCAACAACATTAATCATGGTTTTAAAATAACTATTGATATTTAACCATTTGCATACTTTATCTATACTAATTATAAATAAAAAATCAGTTTGTAATTGTAACTATTAGATGAATTAATAAGAACTTGAAAAATAAGTACACTCCTAAATGCCTATTATTTTTCATGCATTTAGATGGAAAATACTAAATAAATTTTTACCAAAAAATCCGCTTGGTAACATAAAACCTTGAGATTAAGAGCTGGGTAAATGCTACAACATTGCTTTTTTAATCTACTTTTTCTCAGTTTAAGATGCCTTTTTTAAGAGCTTTGTTGTCGCTTTATATGTTAATGCTTTATAAAGGTTTCTGCCTATACAAGAGAATGAGGATGACTGTGGAATACTCTTAAAGTATTTAAAATTTTCAAATCTGGAAAGATTCTTAAGAAAACCAAGGTAACAATTTCAAGCAAATTTAGATTTGTGTTCATATACATAAAACATGGATATGTTTTTCTAAAAGTACTTGTTGATATTGAATAATTGAGTAATATTGGTAATGAATCAAGTTTTGGTCCAGTGTATGAGTGGGTAGTGAAAACTGGGAATGAGAGTCTTACTCTACATCCTCAGGTATATATAAACTGATAATAAAAAATAATAAAATAATAATATCAAATGCATAACATTAATATTTTACCTGGGAAATAAGGTGGATAATTTAGCTCTTCATTCCTGCATTGATTAGTAGTTGTTCCATGTACAAAACTTGCTGGTTCATTCATATCCTTAAAAATGACAAGAGAGAAAGACAAAAAATAAATTTAGAACATATACTCTGAAAAGAACTAATTCTAAAAGTGAGTAAATTACAGTACCATATTTGAATAATACTATATTTACTTACTATTATAAAAAACAAAAATATAAAACATCTCAATGATGCTAAAGAATTTAGCTTAACTCCGTGTTTCTTAACTTTTATCAACCTATGCCTTCTTTTTAAAAACATAAAGTGTCCTAATTTTCCTTCCTGTGTATTATACATATAGAAGTGAATACATTTTTATGTTTCCAAGACATAAAAATTAAATTATAACAGTGTATGCCCCATTATTGCCATCCCCTCCATTCCTGTCCTGAGCCTGGTATCAACTGCTTTTATTTTTAAAAACATAAGATATTTTTTACAAATACAGAAAATTTCAAGGAGTATCTCTATTGAGCACATATCTCAGGATCTCATTAGCCATACATAAGGGGACCATGACCTAAATATATAAAAAAGTTACCATTTAAGTGACTTCCTCTACCTAAAATAGGCTATTTTCTCTGGATCAAGGTATCATTTTCAGAATATACTTTAGAGAATACCTTATGGTACATAATTTTATATATCCAATAAATACACATGTCCATTAATTTTTTAAAAAATCTATTCCTTATATAGTTTTATATCCTCAAGGCTCTACATAGAGGCACTTCTTTAAAGCTATCTTTAATCTAAAAAAAGAAGAAAATTAATGCCTTCCAGTGGAAAAACCAGCAGAATAAGAAATTACACCTCCAGAAATTTAGAGTATTATATAAAATCTTCTGTGCTAAATATTTACTTGCTGTAAATTCTTTTTTATGCTATCTCAAAATTATATTACTAAAAATTTTAATATTAATACTAATACTACTATTAATATTAATTAATATTACTAAAAAATTTACTCCTAATATTTTAAAATTACCTCTAAGAAAGAAACTGAAAACAATATTGCTAAATTTATGAGATTATTTCTTAAATAGAAGATTGACAATTATTTGAACATGAGATTAACTCTTACATTAAATAACAATAAAATAAATGTTTACATGTATTTATTAATAGCTAGAATAAGAGGCTATGAAGGTTATTTGGTCAAATTGAAAATGTCCAGGAAACAGTATCAATAAGAATAAAGTGAATTTTTAAAACTTTATTTTGGAAGATTTAGCATAAGAAAGTTCTATGGAAAAAAAATGAGTGAGGTAATTTTTACAAAGAATATTTTATTGACATTAGTAGAGCCTAGTAAGAACTTTGCATAATCACTGCACAATAAATAACTTAAAAGATAAATTTTTCAAAGCTTACTTACAATCCACAAGCCATCAAACTTCATCTGGTCATTGTAGAAATCCATAATTTCCCTTGCCCACCATTCTGCTGTGGAACTCCTGAAGAAATCTGGAAAAGCTACATGAGCTCTGGAAGCCTTTAAAACCAAAATTCAGATCCACATGCAGAAAGTCACAAGAGAGATCATAACTTAGATAAATCTAAGCTTATCTTTCAGATTTATTAATACAAGTCACATTTGAGTGATAATGAAGGCAATCTGATAAACTTAATTATTAATACATAAATGTATGTGATTTTCTTCTAACCATCTCAGGAGCCAAGGGGAGTACAAGGAGAGAGAGACATATGTACACAGAGAGAAGAGGTCAGCCTTGGGGCCCTACGTGGGTTATAAAGAAATAGTTCAGAACACAGAAATATATTTTTAGTGCTTCCTAGAGTGATAGACATTATTTTTCTCTGGATCTGTGGAGCCCTATAATTCAGGTTTATCTTTGTAGAACATGGTGGGAGCAGAAAAAGTCTGAGGTAAAGCCTGTTTTTCTGATTGAAACGTGTTTACCCTGGTTTCTGAACTCCCGGAAACAGCAGATCATCACACGAACCCAACCAACTGCTTCTCTTTCTCTCTCACGTCTATCCCTTCCCATTCCAGTAAAGAAGAGTTGTTTTATTCCATTCCCTACTAAGAAAATTTTCTACTTGTCAGTCCACACATAAGTTCCAAGGTCAGAGGAACTCTGTGCTAGCAAGATTGACTTTCCGCAGGTAAATCAACTGGCAATGTCTCAAAAACATAGCATATCCTGAATGGGTTTGGGACACATTTTTTCAGTCTATGTATTAATAATAACAGCAGTAACAGTTTTCTCCATGAACAGGGAGAACAGGGATATGGAAAAGGCAATATGCATAGAGAAAATGCAGAGTAGGGAATACAGAGATTTACAAAATATGTACCATGGATATTTTTAAGAGTTGAAAGGGATTTAAATTATCATCTTGCCCCAAAATTACATTTTACTCGTAAGGACAGAAGGCTTAATGGGATTACATTGAATGAATATTTTCCATGCTAGGACCTCCTCTAGATCACAGTGATAATTAACAAGAAAGAGAGTGCCAGATCTTGTTTCTTAACTTCCACTTTTATGTTTTTTCCACAATTCATGTTTTGGTTTATTTAATTTTTGTAGGTGAATGCTTTTATCTCCTAAGTACAAATCATTGCTTATATCTAGAAAATTAATCAGGTACATGTGGTCCAACACTCTTTATATCTTTTGTGGAAGATACTCCCAAAGATTTCTACATAAGTCATTCTACATAAATTGAAGCTGTCCTCTAACATCCATATAAGAAGTCATGCCTTTCTTTCCAGTGCAGCACTACTACCCAAGAGCAGTGGGTAGAACTTGAATTGAATTAAAACTCTGGATTTTTGGTCAACAACATAATTAAGTATGTTCAGTTCTTTGGCTCTGCATTAGAAGATGTTTTCAGAAGTTTTAAGCTCCCTAACTTTTTAAGCTTACATGAACTTGTATGATGTAATGATTATAACTTCTTCTACCTAAAAGAAGGATTGCCAGCTCTCAGTTTTGTTTATTTTTTTCTATTGATTTTGTAATGTTTCACTCTAAGCTTTATTTTCTTCCTTCTGCTAACTTTGGGCTAAGTTTGTTCTTCTTTTTTTTTCCAGTTAGTAGAGGTTTAAAGCTAGATTGTTTCTTTGAGATCTTCTTTTTTAATGTAGGTGTTTATTATTACAAGATTTCCTCTGAGTACTGCTTTTGTCACATCGTAAGTTTTGCTATGATATTGTTTCATTTTTGTATTTCTAAGAAATTTTGAAGAAATTTTCTTATTCCATTTTGATTTCTTCTTTGACTCATTGGCTGTTCAATAGTGTGTTGTTTAATTTCCACCTATTTGTGAATTTTCTTGTTTTCCTTCTGCTGTTGATTTCTAGTTTAATTCCATTGTGGCCAGAAAAAAAATAATTGGTATGATTTCAATATTCTTAAATTTTTTAAGACTTATTTTATGACCTAACATGTAATCTTTCCTGAAGAATTTTCCATGTGTATTTGAGAAGAATTTATATTCTACTGCTGTTGAGTATAATGTTTTATATGTGTTTGTTAAGTCCATTTGGTTCATAGCGTTGTTCAAGACTGCAGTTTCTTTGTTGATTTTCACTCCGGTTGTTCTATTTATTATTGAAAGTGGAATATTAAAGTGTTCAACATTTATTGCTTTGCTGTTTCATTTTCCACTCCTGTTGTTTGCTTTATATATTTAGATTCTCTGATGTTGGGTGCATATATATTTATAATTGTTATACCTTCTTAATGAACAGACCCTTTTATCATTATGTAATGACCTTCTTCATCTTTTGTGATAATCTTTGACTTAAAATCTATTTTCTATGATATAAGAATAGCCATTCCTGCTTACTTTTGTTTATCATTTCCATGGAATATCTTTTTCTTTCCTTTTGTTTTCATGGATGAACCTTGAGAATATTACACAGAGTGAAATAAGCCAATCACGGAAAGCCAAATGTTGTATGATTTCACTTATACGAGGTATCTAAACTAACCAAACTTACTGAAGAAGAGAGTATATTGGTGGTTGCTCAGGACAGGAAGAAGGGGAATATAGGAAGTTACTAAGTAACTGGCATAAAATCTCTATTATTCAAGTTAAAACAGTCCTAGAGATATGTTATACATCACTCTTATATTTTATAATATTGTATTATACACATACAATTTTTTTAAGAAAGTAGATCTCATGTTAAGTGTTATTACTACAATAATTTTTTAAAAGAATGATTTCTTGGATTAAATAAAAAATATAAAATTGCTTAATAGAGTGACTGACATACTTTGTTATTTGGGGAAAAAAATGAATAAATTTGACCTAAGTATCATATGATATAGAGAATTAAAAATAAGCCATCTATTTTTTAAGGAAATTATTCAAATTATTGATTAAAGTGATCAAGTCCACATTTTGAATTTCTTTCAGTAATATATAGTTAATCAATGTAAAACTTACATTAACAGCTTCATCTTCAGTTAGACTTTCATCTATTGTTATGTTGGGCAAATCTGGCCAAACCTGCACAAGAGCAGAAATGGATAAACAGTTCAAAATAAATTCAGTATGATATGATCATGATGTAAATAAAGTGTAGTGGAGCATTAGAGTTATATTATAGACTCAAGATCTCCAGATCTGTAATCCCTTAAATTCCCTTTTTGCATATTTATCATTTGCAAATTATTCCCACTTTCCATATTACTTTACTCTTTAATGTGGCAAATAAAAAAAAAGAATTGCCAAACTTTGTGGTTATTAGTGATTTTGAAAACAATGCATGTAATCAAAAGGTCTGATAAAGAAATATTATGAAAAGCATATACCAAATTTAATTTAATGTGGTATATTAGAACTATTTCTAGAATTATTCTAGAATTGAAAACTAAAAATGATAAATATTTTTTTATTTGGAAGAAATTGAAGAATTGGTTTGATAATATCATGCTGATTCAAAAATCCCATTGATTTTAAAAGTTAGTAGTAAATTCTCATCTCCCTTCATCACCACCCTCAGACTCATTGGCTACCAATGCTTTCCTCTACTCCAACAAAAAACACACAAAATAAAGCCCAAGTTCAGTCATGCTCTTGGAATTTGAATCTGTGTTGTAAAAGTCAGAAAGCTCCATATAAAAAATGTAAATAATTCTCAAAGACTAATTATATACAAGGGACTAGCTTCTAGTAGAGAATATTTCTCTAAAGAAAGGAGAAAAAAGAGTAGGAACCTTAGAAAATGTGTAGAAGTATGGAATATGGAGAAAGTAGGAAGAAAAAAATATCTCCCTCTATGGCCAATATGCCATACTCTATATTTGAATGTTTCTTAAAATATTATGATGGTACACTAATGTATCATAAGATTTTTTTTGTTTTATTTTTACCATTTTATTTTGAAACATTTTTAGACTTACATAAAAGTTGCAAAAATTGTACTTAGAGTTTATCTATACCGTTCATTCAGCTTCTTCTAATGTTAACATATTACATGACTATAGTATAGTTATCAAAACCAAGAAATTAATGTTGTTACAATACAGTTAACTAACTTACAGAATGTTTGAATTTTACTGCTTTTATCATTGATGACTTAAGTTTGGTTTAAAATCCAAGAAGAATCTCGCATTGCATTTACTGAAGTCTCCCATCACGGTATTTTGTGGGATTTGTTGCTGTTGTTGTTCATTCTAGTTATGACTATTGGATTTTTTCTTGATTATTTTATATGAAAATCAAATTAAAATATTTTATATTCATATACTCAGATCTGAATATTATTGTTAGTCATATAAAATACAGTCAATTATATTTCTTGTTCCATCATAGAGCTGTAAGTGTAGCTCTTAAAAACATTGTCTTTAGTCCAGGAAAGTGTAAGAGGTACTAGATCGTCGTCCTTTCTTATGATCGAGTAATATTCCATTGTAAACATATACAAAATTTTGGTAATCCACTCATGGATTGACGGGCACTTGGGTTGTTTCCACACTCTTGCAATAGTGAATTGTGCTGCCATAATCCAATGATCTTAACTTGAAATCCTTAAGATCCTTAATTACATCTGCAGAGACACTTTTCCCCAATAAGGTCATATTCACAGGTTCTGGGGATTAGCACATGTTCATATCTTTTTGGGGACCATCATTCAACTCACTAGAGTTTTATTCTTCCCCTCTAATCTTCTGCTCTGAATCATTTTCTCTGCCAACAAAGAAACATCACCATTGTCCATGTTTGGTAAAAGCAGAAAAGAGGGAATCCAGTTCAGATGCACAAAATTGACTTTTTGACAGATGAGAATATTCACAGGACCTCATAATTTTCATTTGTAATCACATCACCCACCAAAATTGTAATTAATTAATTTTGAAACTATTAACTCAATGAGGGCAGGAACTGGGGCTTCTTCCAAGCATTAGCTCTAGTACTGCAGCTCATTAGTGCTCAGAAAATGCTCCTTAAAAACATGGGTGGAGGAGGCTTGGGAAGGTAATATATCCCAGTTACACAGCTTCTTAGGGCATGGTCTGGGATTTATAAACATCTGCCTGGTTCAGGTGGACAGGAGCATCCTGGAATGAGAATTGTACTAGAAGTAAGAAGAGCCAGATTCAAATCTCCTTTCCAAGTCCTCGTTTTTGTACCTGAAAAATGGAACACTAATTTCTGTTTGCCATTCGCAAAGTCCATTATTATTACTGGTGAATGCATCCTAAGTCATTGATTCTTGCTGGAAATACACCGTGGGCCAAAGGAGGAACTTAGAAAAGGTACAAATATGCCTGTTTAATGGACCTTAGCAAAATTGCTTTGCACAATATCCAGACACTAGAATCTTTCTTCCCAGTACCTTTCACAGAGAAGTCTACCAGCAGGCACTGGATAAAGGCGGGTGGGTATCTCTGAGGCCAGGAGCCACAGCTACTTTTCTCTGCAACCAGTCTCCTTTCCCCTGCCTTGTTTTCTAGCACTATGTGTAATATCAGCACTTGGTGTGATGTAATTAAAATGTGTGTCATGGAGTGTAAGTATCTTTACATTCTAATTACAGGTTAATAGGATGGACCCAGAGAGATTGCCTAATTAATCTTGGAAGGAGATGTGCATGTTTAACAACACTTCAATAAAGGAGCTATACTCCCTACAGGAGGATTGAATTGAAAGAAGGTTAAATTAAGGTAGAGTATTAATTTCTGAATGAATACATACCATCAACATTAAGCTCACCAAAAAGTAGAGTACACCAAATGTATATTCAACTTCAATTCATGAATGTTGGTACTCTAAAAGTCTCTCTCTCCTTCAGTCAAATACACATTTTAAAACAATAATACACAAATAAAACACATTTTAATACATAAGTAAAACACTTTTTATACTTGTTTTGTCATTCATTCATTCATTCATTCATTCATCACATGAGGAAATTCAACTTAAAATCGTGACCCAGAGCCAATTATCTGATATGTCTGAGTCTCCCGAATCTTTGATGTGACTCACCTGGACTATTACAGTCACTTCCTAAATGATTTATATTATGCAAATTTCTCCTAGTTTTAATCTGAACAGAGTAATCCAGGGACACTGACTTTCCAACAGTTCAGTGTGATCATAACATTCTCCTGATTTAACAACACCAGAGGTGCTCATTGCATAGAGAATGAACTCAAATCTGATGGCTTGCAAGACTCTTGAAAATCCAATCCCCAATTACTTGACCACAGCATCCCCTATCTTCTCTCTGCTCCTTTCACCTCACAAAAGGATGTTTTTCTAGTAACAGGTAGGTGTGCCACCTGTATCAGAACTACTTGATAAGAAGGTGAATCCCCTGCCTTCAGATTGGAATGGCGGAATCTGAACCTCTGAAGGTAGATCCCTGAAGCTGTCTTTTTATTGAGTGTTCCAGGACATACTGATGCCACTAAAGTTTGAGAACCTGTTTTCTAGAAATATAAAATATTCAGATAAATTGTAAATTATTTATTCCATTTCACACTTATATAAATCTTTTTGCACTCTTTTCTCTGCACGGATTCTATCCTCCCTTCTCAATGAACTCCTTTCTTTTTCTCTTTTTTTTTTATTTTAGAATATTACAGGAGTACAAACACTTTGGTTACATATATTGCCTTTGCACTGCCCAAGTCAGAGCTACAAGCATGTCCATCCCTCAGAAAGTGTGCACCACACCCCTTAGGCGTGAATATACCCATCCCCTCCTCCCTGCTTCCTCCTGCCCAACACCTGATGAATGTTACTTCCATATATGCACATACTTTTCCAAGTCCACTCAGACATCACCTCTTTGGCGAAAACTTTCTGCTCCCTTTCATTTCATACTCACCGTGAGTTCCTGTTTCTTTTGAGAACTGTCATCCCTTTCTCTCCACCTTCATTTATAGCATCCAGTGTGTTCTCTGGTAAAGAGATCCATTTTCCTCACCCCACCTGCAATTTCTTAAAGAGAAGAAATGATGTATTTGTCTTAACATCTTCGACAGTGCTTCTGCCTTTGATGTGTCATAGAATATTAGTGTTCCTTCAAATTAGAATGATGATTAAATGTGGGGAGTAACTAAAGAGATCTGGGTTTGAAACTCATATCAACAAGCTTTTTAAAAAATTGGCCAGGAAAGCCTTAGTTTTCTCATAAAAATTGAATTAATGTTACCTATTTATGATATATTTATTTCATTGATGGTCATAACTTTTTACCCTCCATACCATTTGCCACACTACTTTAACCATCTTCACTAAAGAAGCAAAATCTACTCCCTCAACCCCAGAATCTAGACCAGCCAAGTGACTTGCTTTGGCCAATGAGGTATGAAAAAGTATACTGCAAATGAAGGCTTGAAAAAGCACTTTTGCAGACCTGCTGTGCTTTTGCACTTCTGCTACCATGAAGAGAACATGCTGGGGCTAGCCTTGTAGGATGAGAGACTCTTGGAACAGATTCACTGCCACCAAAGTCTGCCTGGATCAGCCAATAACCAGCTGACCCTCAGATGTGAGTAAGCCTAGCTCAGGTCAGCAGTACAGCCTTGTTTCCCTGGATGTGAACCCAGATGTGTGAGCAATAAGTGACTCATATTGTAGGTTTTGTAGCTTTTTGTTCTGCAGCATTATTGTGGTCATAGATAACTGATACACAAAATCATAGGTTTGTTGTGAGGATTAATTGGATGCTATGTGAGCCTATTTAGCTCAGCAGTTGATGTTCTTAGAAATCTCAAAAATGGTAGATTTCATTGCAAGAATTGACATAGCTCCAGGTTATTTGCCATGAAGGCATCTTCAGGGATTTGGCTCACAATGGCTCTTTCTCTTTTGTTCTGCACCTTCCTCTTGAACAATGGCATGAAGTAGACCCTTAATTTCTTGTCATTCATGTTAAGGGAGCAGGAGACTATGTTTAGACTCCCCACTTCAACCTCTAATGAAGAGTTCAAATCAACAAGTTCCACAGATTATCTACTATTCTTCAAAGGAACTCATCATTAATTCAACAAATGCTTGTTGAGCCAGCATTATGTTTTAACATACTTTAAGTATTGAGGCAAGTAGACTAGACAGCGTTCCTACCTTCTTGGAGCAAATATCGTTTGGAAGTTCTGGTGATTCTGCTCAGTCATTTGTGTATTTCTTGATTTATTTATTAACCCAAGAAATTTTATTGATCACCACTTAGGACTGAGACTATAGTAGGTGCCCTTACCAGTTTTTTATGAGAAACTTAAACAAATTCAGATTTTTATGTAAAACTTCCAGATTTTCAAATGTTGGCAGCGAATGGACAAAAGCTTTGTGTGGGTCAAACAAAAACATCAAGGGCCACCATTTGAGATGCTGCTTTGTAGCTTGCATTGAAATTATCTGTTTGAATTTTATCTCCTCTTTCAGATTATGAATTCATTTGAGATGAGATCAGTGGATTCATCTTGGTTCTCCCAGGAATTCTGTGCTGTGCTTTCAAGTAGAAAGTATCTATAAATCTTTACGAAATGATTGGTGAGACACAGTCTCTGTGTTCAAGGAATTACAAAGTGATCACAGAGACAAGACAGATAAAACATGTTTGCAAATAATTATTACATGTTAATAACAATGGCAAGGGCAACAACAATAATCACTGCCAATTATGGAATCCCTAATATGTTCTAGGCATTGTACTCAATCTGAAGATATGCTACCTAATTTAAGAGAACTCACCATCTACCACTTGGAAACAAATCTCCATATACCATGATGGAGACTTCATTTCCTAGTCAAGTTCTGCTTTAATGTCCTTCTTCTGCTGGATTCTAGCTCTTTTGTCTCATGTCTCATCATTGATTTAGTCTCATACAACTCAAATATCATGACAGTTCCTTTGTCTTTGGTTCTCCAAAACAACTGTGAAGTCAATGCTTTTCAGAGTTTCCCAAAGATTTGAGATTAACAAATAAGGATGTCACCAAATACACCATAAAATTAGATTTCAAAAAAAAAATGGACATACTTTTCTTAAAGTCTCTTCCTAGCACAATATGGGAAAAATTTCACTGGCTACTTTCTTCTCATTTTAGCTATCTTTCCAAGTTGCTTGGGACCCTTTCTCTCAAGATTACTTCAAGTATCTTGGGTTCTATCGTCTCTACCATGTCATTTGCACTGATATTTCCAGTGTCTCCAGCTGCCCCAGAGAACTCCTAATTCATGTTCATAGATTGGAACAATTAATATTATTAAAATGTTTATATTACTCCCCCAAATCTACAGATGCAATGCAATTCCTATCAAAATTCCAATGACATATCTCACAGAAATAGAAAAAAGTCCCAAAATGTGTATGGAACCACAAAAGATCCTGAATAGCCCAAACAATCTTGATCAAAAAGTACAGAGATAGCTGGAATCATCATACTACCCAATTTCAAAATATGCTACAAACCTATAGTAACCAAGACAGCAATATACTGGCATAAAAACTCATACATACACCAACAGAACAGAATAGAAAGCCCAGAAATTAATCTACGTGTTTACTATAAATTTATTTTTGACAAAAGTATCAAGAACACACAATGAGGAAAGGACAGTCTCTTCAACAAACGGTGTTGAGATATTGGGTGTCCTCAATCAGAAGAATGAAATTGGACCCTTATCTCACAACACACACAAAAATCAACTCAAAATAAATTAAGTACTTAAATGTAAGACCTTAAATGTAAGAAAACTTTAAAACTACTCGAAGAACACATAGAAGAAAAGCTTCATGATGTTAGTGTGGGCAATATTTTTTGGATGTGACCCCAAAAGCTCAGGCAACAAAAGTAATAATAGACAAATGGGATTAAATCAAACTAAAAAGTTTCTCCACAGCAAAGACATCAATCAACAGAGTGGAGAGATAACCTAAAAAACAGAAGAAAATATTTGCAAATTCTATTCAGTTCTTTGAATGAGTGAGTCACCTCTTGTGATGGTTATTTTTATGTGTCAACTTGGCTAGACCATGGCTCCAAGTTTTTTGGCCAAATACAAGTCTAGATTTGTTGTGAAGGTATTTTTTAGATATAATTAACACTTAAATCAGTAGAATTTGAGTAAAGCAGATGACCCTCCCTACGGTGGCTAGGCCACATCCGATCAGTTGGAGGCCTCACAAGAGAAGATTGAGGTGCTCTGATGAGGAAGAAGAACTGATGCTGCTCTGGCTTTGAACTCAGGACTGCACATTGACTCTTGCCAGAATTTCCTACAGCCCAGAAGATTTCTGATTTCTCAGCTGCCACAATTGAGTGAACCAACTCCTTAAAATAAACCTTTCTGTATTTATGTGTGTAAATGTTCATGGGTATGTGTGTAAGTTTGTGCAATCCATGATTTCTATTTCCCTGGAGAAACTTGACTAATGCACCTCTTTTGACCTTTCTCTGCTCTCTTGGCATTGTTATCATCCTTCATACCCCACTGAGCCTTTCGAGGCATGTTGGCAAACACAGACACCCAACCCTAAAGATATTTTTTCAGTCCTTAGGAAGGCAAAACAAACTTATAGCAGATGGTTGTTGAAGAGCATTCCCCTCTTGAATAAATTTTAGTTTTGCTTTTGTTTGTTCATTCATAAAGTGAAGAAAATTAAAATCCAAGGTATTGGATTGTTTCTCCCTAAGCTATTACATGGCCAGCATGAACTCATGAACTTCAGAGTTCATGTCCCTCTATCATGCCTCACTGTTTCAATAATGTCGAAAGAATTAAGACAGAGCAGATTGCATGTCTTGGCTCAGTCAGGGAAAGTTTCACTGGGAGATGAAGACACGGGGACCCTGAAGGATGAGTTGTCCACTCCAGGGATGGTAGGTGGGATCATGACAGAAGGAAAAGCAGGGAGGTGAGGGAAAATAGATGATTTATTTGGGGAAATGGACAATAAAGAAACCTGGTTGGAACACAGAGCTTAATCTGGAAACAGCATTAGAATAGGCTGCAAAGCTAAAATGGGCACAGGGCATGGCTAGGAGAGGACTTGAATGCTAGCACAATAACTGCAGTGGAAAACTAACAGCAACCATATTCAAGTCTAGAGTCATAGGACCCCTCACTCTGGGCCTACCTAGAAGAAATGAAATGAATAGCCTTAATCATGCAGGAATTAAGATGATGACAAAGACATAATTCATAATTTGCAGCCCCTCTCACATATTAAGTAACCTGCAAAGCACATCAATCTGAAGGTCATTTTTAGAATGTGAAAGGCACTTGGCTGAGTTAAATTATTTTTCTCTCATGCTTCTAAAAAATTCAATGCAGATGTGTTACCATCTATTGTCATGAAGAAGATGCTGCTGATCAGGAACTTCCCAGAAATGGGTGAGACTTCTCTGGGTTTTGCTGACCTGAAATTGCTCCCTCCTGCGAGAAGCTACCCAAAGCCTCACAGCTGCAGTTTCTTTCTTTAGTGTGTTAGTCTTCATCCTGACACTTTCCTCCTAACTTTCCTTGAGCTGGGCCATATTGTTGCCTGTCATCCTCTCAGACACACTGTACTCCCTCCACCTTCCTCCCTCTTACTGAACTTTGCAAAGGCTGATCCCTCTGCCTGAAAGGCTCACCCTTGCTTCCTTCCCATGTATCTCCTATGCACCATTCAGATTTAGTCAGAAGATTCTTCCCAGGAAAGTCCTTCATGGAGGTTGGCCCTGGGCAAGCTGATGGATAACACTCTCTGGCAGCTTGTATGTGTAATTTCCCATCTCTGGCATCCCAGGACCCTCCTGTCACCTGTTTCCACCTGACTCCTTACCCTTCCTTCAGGTCACCTGACATATCAAATGTTATCTGCTGCCTCCCATCTCCACCTAAACCCCACACTAACTGCTCTGGTTGCCTTTGCACCGCTCATAGCATACACTATGGTGGGGAGAATAATTGGAACTCTAAAGATGTCCTCATCCTAGTCCCTAACCCCCTAGAATTTGTTACCTTACATGGCAAAAAAAGACTTTCTGGATGTGATAGGGTAAAAGATCTTGAAATAAATAATAATGGATTATCTTAGGAGGTTCAAAGTAATTACCTGCTGTGTTGAAAGAAGGAAATGAAAGAAGCAAGTGGCACAGTCAGAAAAAGGTGATATGATAGCAAAAGCAGAGGTTGGAGTGATGTGCTTTGAGGATGGACAAAGGGACCATGAACCAAAAAACGTGGTGGCCTCTGGAAGCTGGAATAGACAAGGGAACAGATTTTCTCTGAGAGCCTCTGGAAGGAGCCCAGTCTTGCTGACCATTTGATTTTAGTCCAATGAGACTATGTTGCATTTCTGAACTCCAGAACTGTAAGATAATAATTATGATTTACACCTCAAAATTTGTGATAATTAGTTACAACAGCAATAGGAAATGCCTACAGGCACCCTTGCTTCATTGTAATAAAACTTCTTTTTCCATCACAGGCTAGATTTTCTCAGAGGGAACTTAGCCTATTGACCTTTCTATTCTCAGTTTGTATTACCAAGTAAATATGAAAGATAATTTTTGCTTTTTTTAAGAAAAATAAATAAATGCATAAAGGAATGAATCAGTCTACCAAATTTACTCAAACAGACTTTTTTTGGTTAACTTTTAGAACATATTTTGTTTGACTATTTTTTCAAAATATAACATGCTTAGAGAGAAGTGTACGTGTTATCAGTAGACAGCTCCGTGAATTTTCACATAGTGAACACCCACCTGAAAGCAAATCATTAACAGTGCCTCTAGAAGCCCTCCTATGCTCCCTTCCACTAACCACCCACACTCCAAGGGTTACTACTCTAGCAGTTTCTACTACAATGTGCTTCTATTTCAAATAATGCATTCACACGAAGAATTCAAGTGTTCAAAAAATATATACAGTGAAAAGTAAGTTGTTCTGACATTGTTTACTACTGATTCTCCCCAGAGGCAACTGTTGCTAACAATTTATTGTGAATCCTTTCTGAGACATCTTTTGTGTATGTCAGTCAGTACATACCTTTTGGCTTTTGAATCACTTTCTGCAGAAGGGTTGTTTTTAGATTAACTATTACCTTTAATTTCTGCTCTAAGCTAGCAAGCCAAAGCTAAACATTTTGGGAGCCAACACACTCAGTGTAATTCTCAAGAAAAATGACCTCACTCTAGCAGCTAGGGTGCTCTCAATGTTTTGCTCACTGGCCTAATGCCCATCTCTGGTCCACCACGCCTACCCCCATCTGATTCACATGCTCTAAGATACAAGAAAAGGAATTTTAACATGGCTGAAAAGAAAGCAGCTCTCAAAGAGAGCATATGAGTAATAGCTCCTTGGAGGTGGAGTTGGCACCCAGCTGCTAAAATCTGCCTTCTGTTTAAAGCCGAGAAAACACAGGCGTGTGATTCACTGGTAGTGTAAGTGTGTGCATCGGGTGTCAGATTCCAACTGCACAGTAGAGTTTTCTGTTTGCTGAAAAAGGCAAGACGTAAGTGAGAGCCTCTTTGGGACTGTAGTTGTGCAAATGCCATAGCACTGTTTCAGCTAACTCCAGGCAAATCAGAGACAATGGAATTCTGCTGTCCTTGCTGTCTGGGAAAAGTGAGGCTCTGTCATCCCTTATCTGCCAAATCTCCTTCCCCCAGAACTCACTTTTGCACTTCAAGAAGGCTATGGAGGGCAATAGACAAAACATGGATTTTGGAGTCAGGAGATGTGGGTCCAAATCATGCTGTATCTCTTAAAAGCCCGGTGACCATAGCAAGGTCACTTGGTCTCAGAATCTCATACTGGGGGCAGAGAAAGGAGGAGAAAGGAAAACTTTCTGACTTCCACCTGACTTACCTTCAGGTGGAAAGGAGATTAACTGTGGTAATGTAAGCAAAATCACCTGGCACAAAAATAAATGGTAGTTATTAGCCCCCAAGGATTTTCCAATCAAAAACCAAAGTTCACCTATTTCTACCAAAACCAAGCTACCCTCTTTCTATATACATTGTCATTGTTATTCCAAGTATTCGGGATACCAACACAAAGCTTGGGATCATCTCCAATTCCATTTTTCCCTTAACTCTTTGCAATTAATCAATCACCAATTCCCCAGACCACTTCCTACAACATTTTCCAACACAAGTTCCTCTGCTCTCGCCCCAGTGCAATATCCCTCTTTCTGTCTAATCCTGTGGTTCTCAGCCATAGTCAGTTTTACCCTCCACTCACACCCCATGCATATTTGACTGTGTCTGGAGACAATTTGGTTGTCACGACTGGAAAGCTGCTACTAAGGAGTGTAGATGCTGCTAAATGTCCTACAATGAAAATGGCAGCCCCTCTCCACAAGAAACACTGACCTAGTCTAAGTCATTTTCTCACCTAATCTCCTTCCCCTGCTCTCTGCCAGGCTACTTTTTCTAGAATTTTCTCTGATGATCTATAATTCACAATGATTCTTTATTTCCTGGATGATCAAGCCCCAAAATAAAAGCTCATTTTGTTTACCTGTAGAAAAGCAAGATTAATGTTAAAGATTAATTAACCTTTTTCAGCAATAAATATGTGCCAGGAACCATTCTAAGTATTTAACATGTATTAACTCATTTTATCCTCAAAAGAGCTCCATTAGAATTAAACTCAGGTGTTCATTAAGCTCTGATATTATAAGTTGGATTTCTTTAATCAAGCTTGGGACATAGTAGGCACTCAGTAAGAATCTGCTGAACACCACCAGCTAGTGTTACATGGACATGCTAAGATTTGTTGAGCTTGTTACAGAACAGGCACTGCTACATGACTTACATGTATTGCTTCATTTTATCATCAAAACCCAACGTTTTTCCCAGTAACAGAGAGAAAAGGCAAGTGTTTAACTTAGTCGTGGACAGTCAGATTCCCATAAGGTTTAAGGCCCATGGGAAAACAGATACTAAAATAAAATATTACTTTTTAAAATCCTTAGGCCATTTTTTATTATTACACAAGGGAAAATTTATCTGGGGCCAAGGAATCTAAATATAATCACATTCCAGCTTCTTGTATCCATGTCTTAGGAGGATAGAAATATCTGAGGACCAGTTGGTTTGGATCTCTGAAGGGTGTATCCCCTGCCTTTTGGTTTGCATGTGTCTTGTGAAGGTTTCCAATGAAGTGACCACATCTTTCTCATCCACTCTGATTAGGACGATGCCATCAACATGTGGACTAGTATCATGTTCTGCAGAATGTTCAGCTGTTCTTGGAATCTTCAGATCAGGACTATGCATTAAGACAAAGGGTGAGAGAGTTAACACAGCCCCAGGCAGGACAGTATACATATAGGATTGTTCAGTCCAGAGCAATGCAAATTTTGATCCTCATTCTGATGGAGATGGAAAAGAATGGATTTGCTAGATTCATGGCCACATGTCATATACCTAGATACATGCTAACCTGCTCTAGTAAAAATCCTATATATGTCCTAGCAGCTGTAATTGGGGGTTCTACACCTGTGAGTTGGCAGTATTCTATTATCACCCATCATAATCTAGTCTGTGCCATCAAATTATACAATAATGGTGACCTTTAGTCTTTAAGGGTGGCACTAATTTCTGCCATTCCTTTTTGTATGATGTGTTGCTTGGGTTTTGGCCAAGGGGCAACCAGTTTCAGAGAATTCCACTTGGCTTTTCCCACTGCAAAAGCTCTCATCCCACAAGCCAAGAAACCACTGTGAGAATTGCAACAGCTACTAAAGATGTTGTATTCTCCAGGGCTGCCACACGCTCGGGGCTTCAATAACAGAAATTTGTTTTCTCACAGTACCGGAGGCCAAAATTCCAAAATCAGGGAGTTAGCAAGGTTTGTTTCTCCTGGTGTCTTTTTCCTTAGGTTGTAGATGCTGCCTTCTCCCTGTGTTTTCACACGGTTTTCCCTCTGTGTGGGTCTGTGTTCTAATCTCCTCTTCTTAGAAGGACACCAGTCAGACTGGACTAGAGCCACCCATATGACATCATTTTAACTTAACTACCTTTTTAAAACCCCAATCTCCAAGTAAGGTCACATTCTGAGGTGCTGGAGTGTTAGGACTTTAACATATGAATTTGGGGGGACAGAATCCAGCCTGTTACAAATGTCTATTCAAATGACAATTGGGGCTCAGGAAGACTGACTACATGGTATGTCACTGGAATAATCATTGGATGTAGAGCATCCCAGGAAAGAAGTGTGAACTTGGAGAATAGAGCTCCTTGGAGCTGAGGCCATGCTGACAGGGGCCTGGGGCTCGAGGGCTACCTGTCAGGAGCACTCCTGCCACTGGAGGATCCACCCTTCCTCCTAGAAACAGTGCTCCTGTGTGACGCATCGCAGCATCTGCCATGCTATGCTCAGTTGCCTTGCTGGCCTTCAAATTAATGAATCAATGGATTTGTTGACAATTTACTTGAATGTCTGACTCTGGTTATTTAAAAAGTATACCACTCATTCCCAAGGGATTAATTGTAGTCATCACTGTAAGTCTGTGTGATTTTGGACATCCCCTTTCCAGCAACAAGAGATAATTAGGTAGGTAAAATAAAACAATAAATCGATTATCAAAAATTTCTGGGTTCTTGTTCCTCTGTCATAGAATACTCTCGCTACTCAATGTGATACATGGACCAGCAGCACCCATGTTCCTTTTAAGCTTGTAGAAATGGAGAATTTCCAGTCCCATCCAAAACCTACTTAATCAAAATCTGCATTGCTACAAGATCCCCTCAGACAATTCTTACCTTCATCAAATTTTGAGAAGCACTGCTATATATGATCTTGAACAATTAATTAACCTCTCTGAGCCTGATTTTTTTCATCTGGAGAATAAGGTAATTACAACTAGAAGACTCCTTGGATCCCTTTAAGTTCCAAATGCTGTGACAAATCTGAGCAGAGTTTGATCTTTAAAAGTAATACTGTACCTCTCATAGAAAATGCATTGAACTTTTATCCCTCCTTATGCATGAACGTTCTGCTTCCTGCAAACTTCCATCTGTAATCGGCAGTTAAAGTCATGGTTGAAGGGAGACTTCTGACAGCCTAAATGTAAAAGGCATTCTTGTTAATATGTCAGTTCTTCACCTTAAGGCTAAAGTACCCTAGAGGTGTCTCAGGATAACGTGAAAATGTGCTAGACCAACACTTATTGGGGTTGGTCTAGTGATTTGGGTGAGGCCAGCAAGGACTAATTTGTGCTAGACCAACACTTATTGGGGTTGGTCTAGTGATTTGGGTGAGGCCAGCAAGGACTATCAATTTTGCTATTTAGTGACTCGACCCTCAACAGAGGACTGATAATTCCTGGTTAGCCATTATAATTTATGGCAATGCTTCATTTAGATACAGCCATCAGCAAGATAGTGACGGAAGAGGAGGGGATAGGATCTGGGGTGAATGAAAGGAAGAAGCTTTAAGGCTGAGTGCAAAATTATCATCCATTACCTCTGTATGGATCATTTGAAGCCCCAGGCCCCCTTCTAAATTGAAAATTCCCAAATGATTAAAAACTCAGAGTATTTGAAGGATGATCTGCAAATAGAGCTTGGCATAAAAAATACAAGTCAAACCTTACCATCAAAAGATGCGTTCACTTTTCGTAAAGATCACAAGGATAAAGTTGCAAGGCTAGTTACAACTGTACAGATATTGTTTGAAAAATGATAACATTATTATTCATATTAATGCCAATAATAACAATAAAAATAATTGCAACTAACCTTTACTGAGCACTTCCTCAATGTCAGAAACTTTTTTCATGTACATTATTAATTCTTAAAACAAAGAATGAAGCAATACTATTATTATGCACATTAAACAGATGAGAAAAATGAAACTTAGATTAAGAAGTATTCTCAATGAGATATGGCTGGAATAAAAACTCATATAATGTGACCCCAAACATCTATTCTATACATTCCCACATTTCTTGAGCATCTAACCTTTGCTGCTTGCCATATGTGTGTGTATGTGTGTGTGTGTGTGTGTGTGTGTGCATTTTTATCTCACAAGTATTCATAAGCAATATGCATTATAGGATTATCATCTCTATTTTATACTTGAGGAAGTGTCAATCACCTGCCCAGGGTCACCTAAGTTTACAGCTAGGTGGAAGAAAGCTGATCTACCTGACTCCAGAAGCCCTGCCTCTGTTTGTGGTACCTACCACCTCTCCGCACCAGCCCATGCTAGGTATTTCCCTACTTGTTACAACTGCAAACCAGTAAACAAGGTGATGCCTATCTTATAATTCCCATTAGGTCTTAGCTCAGGATGATCTGACAGGGATTTACTAATTTTATAATAAAAACGAAGTTACAACTTAAGTTTAACATAAAAACAAACAGGTTCTCCAGCTTCCAAGGAAATAGAACTGTGTAGAGCAATATCATTCAATTACAGATTCATCAGAACACTAATGTCGAGCCAATAATTCAATCTACGGAACTATCGCAGGTGGTAGCCATGTCCATTCTAGATCTGGTGGAGAGAAGTGTAGTGGCGTGGCAGACTCTGTATGTGTTCATTCATACCTCCTTGGCACTTGCTATTCATTCACACTGTTTCATTTCCAATGTCCAAAGTCCAAACTCTCTCACTGAAGGTTTGGTTTTCTTTAGGATGCAAGTTCTCTCTGCCTCAGTGCAGCGCTGGGAAGTTATTCCCCACTACCCAACAGCCCTTAACCAATGTCTGGTGGGAGCTGATTGGTAATTCCTAAACTCCCCTGTCCCTTGGCATTATAACTCTGATATTTATTTTCCTATGCTGTGTCAGAATTCCTTAGTGGAATAAGCTGTTGTCCACAGTGCCATCGTGCCTGTAACCAAGCATTGCTTGAAATACCCTCCTTATTAGCTTCTTTTTTTCCCTCTCTCTCTCTTCCCCATTCCCTCTGTTTTTCCTAGAGTGACCTTACAAATAAAGTCTTTGCATTTGTAGCCTTAAGTATGGTTTCTCCCAAAAGCAAGATCTGAGATAAAACAAAGGATTTGCTCAAGTTTACACTCATAATATAAGTTGAGTTCTTATTTGAAATGCGCAACACTAGACTAAGTTTTAGAGATATGATGATGAACAAGACTCACAGGGCCCTTCCTCCCACTGAGTTGACAGTCTAGTGGGCAAGACACTGAGAAAGTATTTGCAATTTTTCAAAAGGAATCATCACAGTGGCATGAAAGGGGCCAGTCTAAAAGGGATTCGTGAATAGTTTTCCATCTATTTTGCTATTTAAAGAGAGATTCATGATGGGGAGAGTGCTGAAAGCAGAAGGAATGCATATCAGAAGGTAAAACCAAAGA